>CAIGRF010144533.1:8541-22073 GCA_903798235.1 Fraxinus ornus
TTTTTGGTCAGTCAATCTAACTTGCCTATTTTGGTATTCAAAATCGTCGTTTTCAATCCTCTTAGTTAAAAAAAGAAATTTCGGGGGCTCCGCCCCCCTCCACCCCCCCAAGATTGAAATCATGGCTACGTCCTTGAGCATACCCATATTTTCTTCTAGGGAAACTTCCTCCGCACTCCTACCTCCTTTATCACTAAGTGAATATAGGTTTTATCAATAACAATTTCACATGAATGGAACTGTATTTGTTGGTGAAAGATCAAATTAGTTTTTCTGGAAAAACATTTGGTTTGTAGAAGATTTTTTTTTTAGGAAGGAAACAAATTCAATTTTTAATGAGTAAATGTAATACATAGATTTATGGGGTTTAACTAACTGTATTATCTTTACAGGGTAGCATGCTGTTAAGACTCTGCTGGAACAATTAGACAAAGGAACTTGTTATTGGAATTTGAAGGAAATTACAAATAAATTAGCAAGGAGAATTAACTACATTAATTTAATCAACGAACAATCAAAATTTGGAATTTGAACATTTGAGGTTTGAAGTTTCAATTCCCTATCACGTGTATTTTTAAGCAAGCGAATAGATGCGACTTAAATCGTATTTTCTTTTGAAACTGAGGTAATATTTGAATGTTTTGATATAAATAGGCTCATGGCATGAATGTTGTAGTGCTTTTTTTGTACCAAAGTAGTAATACTTAATGGAACTTTTAATATTGTAATTAATGATTAGGTTTCTTATCTAATAGAGCAATCAAGGTATCTCTTTTTCCCTCTCTTCCCCCTATTTTGAATTTTGGTGTTCTTAAAAAGCCTCAAATAGAAGATCAACTAGGTATTCTACAAGATAGATCCTGCAAGGAGGAGATTCGAGAAGAGGCATGCCATTCCATATTTGATTTCATTTTGCTTGAAATCTTAAGTCTAAATAAAACATTTAGAAAGTTTGTTTACTCTCTGGGTAACGACATTTTGGAAATTCAACACGAAGCTTCCTTTCCCAGAAAAGTATTCTTTTTTTCCCCCCCCTTGTGATATGGATTGGAGTTTGTTTTTTCATTTGGAGTTCTACTTTGAAGTATGCTTACAATAACAGATACAAGGGCCCACTAAGTAGATGCATTTATAGACTAGAAAGAGAAATTTACTTTAATGTTTTCTGGCTGACATAATTGGAATATAGTTTGATTTGGTGACTGTTGGACATCCACCTAATCATTTGGAAAGATAGAATCATAGAGCGATATTATTGGGTATCAGCATTAAATTTGACACAGTTCAGATCTTTTATTATCATTGTATGGCTAGTTTGTCATTAAACAAAATTGCTGCTGATTATAATATGGCTATCCTGAGTGTCTTTTTTCATTTATGAATAGTAAGTTATATCCTTTAGGAGGTGGGATGGTACTATCATAAATTATCAATTGTATGATAGTAAATGTTGCATGTGGTGAACTGCATGATTATCTCTTGGTGTGAATTTTTTTTAATAATACCATCTAGCCCCAGAGGTGTTGAGCTCCAATTTGTCACATAGATTGTTGCTTAGCACTACTGGGGATAAATCATTACTGTTATTTTTTGCCTCTGAATTTAATGTGAGACATTGAGTTATTATTAACCAGACTAGAAATCAAATGAAATTCTCTTTTTATACCAGCCTTGTAAAAGTGAAAATAAACATAGGTGGTTTCTTGGCTCTGTTAATTGATGCCACTTCTATTTGTTGCAGGTTGTGGCAATCAGAGATATAATACCTCCACCTCAGAGAGTCTCATTTAATGATGTTTATATTGCGTATGAACTTATGGACACCGATCTCCATCAGATCATTCGTTCTAATCAAGCACTATCAGAGGAGCATTGCCAGGTCCGATATTGTATATTAATTTCAGAATTATACGATAGTTTCTGCTTTCTGAATAGATATGTCAGGGATTTTTTAATCGGATTTTTTTTTTGAATGAACTCAACTTATAATCTTGAGATCTTAGTTTTCCTACGCCACCCAGTGGAAACCATGACGCCATTTATTTCTTTGGGTTCTTCATTTGTTTATAAATTTTTAACAACTCTACTCATTTTTATAGCATCCAGCAACATCTAGCTGGATGCTTTAAATAGGCCTGGCCTCAATGGAGGTGCAATTAAGAGGGTGCTTAAGGATAAAAAAACACAATTGGTTTTAGTGAAAGATAATTTATGGCAATTACTGTCTGAGATAGGAGTAATAGGTGGGGTGGAATAAGAATAGCGGCTGAAGGACTAAATGGTATCTTGGTGATGTTTTATGTTAAAAGAACTCATAGATTCAATTTAGGACATGACCAAGATGCATTTCTTTATTCTTGTCCCATAAATAGTGGGAACTTAACAATTTAGTACAAGACCGAGATGTGTTTCTTGGAGAGGTGGATACCTGCTATGTCTTAGGGACATTTCTGGAGGTGAAATTCGGTAGCTTAACATTTTCAGAAAGAATAATGTTTACGAAGGTGAGGACAAGGAATCAATTGTATTGACATATATTTTCCTCTCAAGAAGTTCAGCATATGGGCCTTTGATGACATTTATTAAAGATAGATATTTCAACTACAACTATTGAGGTTTGGAAGATCAGAACTTTAAAAGGAGAGANGAAGGTGAGGACAAGGAATCAATTGTATTGACATATATTTTCCTCTCAAGAAGTTCAGCATATGGGCCTTTGATGACATTTATTAAAGATAGATATTTCAACTACAACTATTGAGGTTTGGAAGATCAGAACTTTAAAAGGAGAGAACCGAAGCACAAGGAGACAGAAATGAGAAAACTAAGCATTCAAAGCAAGGATGGAACATTTACTTGTGAAAGCCAATACAACCCGGGACGACTTGCAATACTACATGCATTGTGACTTAATTATTGAAATCCAACATGAGTTAAATTTGGTACAATATTTATTGAGCATAATTAGTTGTTGAGTGCTCGTACGAAGGAATAAAATAAGTTAAACGGGTAGCTATTTGTTTTATTTTATTTTATTTTATTTTTGCAGCGACCAAAAGTACTTCAAAATCAAGAACATTTTACTTCCATGATTTTGAGAATTTTGGAAGCTAATTCAAAAGACCAAATATGCAATTCTACTGCTTTACTTCTATACATCGATGTCTGAATAGGAAAACCAAAACAAGAATGAAACCATCGCAGCTAAGATTCATGTGGACATCTACCTTTAATATGTGCATAATATATGTTATGTGATCCCTTGCCAATTGAGTGGTTGAATATTAATTGTTGGTTTTGCCTCTTGAATATGCTATAAGCTGTTTTCAAATCCACACATTTTATATGCATATCAAACTCTTCGTTGACATGTTATCAACTTATTGCTCTCATTGCTTGATTCGAAGTTGTACATGATGAAACAGAGTTGTGGCGCTTCAAGTAGATTGTCATTTTGTCCCGTGTTAGTTTTTTAAAACTGAAATGGACAGTGTTAGCCCTTCATTGTTATTTTACTGATGCTGCACTGTCAGTACTAATATCATTCGGGAAAATTAACCTTTCCATGTTTTCGGTGCAGTATTTCTTGTATCAAATACTCCGCGGGTTGAAGTACATACATTCAGCCAATGTTCTGCATAGGGACTTGAAGCCAAGCAATCTCCTTCTGAATGCAAATTGTGACCTAAAGATATGTGATTTTGGATTAGCTCGTGTCACATCTGAAACCGATTTTATGACAGAATATGTTGTTACAAGGTGGTACCGGGCACCAGAGCTGTTGTTAAATTCATCTGATTATACTACAGCTATTGATGTTTGGTCAGTGGGTTGTATTTTCATGGAGCTGATGGACCGGAAGCCATTATTTCCAGGTAGAGATCATGCGCACCAGTTGCGTCTACTTATGGAGGTATGTTTCTTGGGCATTAATCGAGACTCCATGGATGTATATTTATACCATTTTTTTTTTCTAATTATTCTTGATTATGGAGTCTCTGATGGAACAATGATTGCTCTACAGTAAATTTGGATTTTTTTGAATGTGCTATTACCATGCTTAAATATCTAAATAGGCATCATCTCGAACAATTTATTAGTACTATGTGCAAATACATTTTGGTCATCTTAGTCTATTAGTACTATGCTTTAGCTTGACTAAAAAGCTTGCTGTTGCAGCTGATTGGCACCCCATCGGAGGCTGAGTTGGGGTTTTTGAATGAAAATGCTAAAAGATACATCCGGCAACTTCCTCCTCATCGCCGACAATCATTTACTGAAAAGTTTCCGCTCGTGCAGCCTCTTGCTATTGATCTCATTGAAAAGATGTTGACATTTGATCCTAGACGAAGGATTACAGGTAAGGATTTCCATTAATTGTATTCATCGTTATCTACATGATTATCACTTGGATTTGCGTGTGAGCAAACTTCTCTTTAGTTACTTTTATACAAGAAATATTAATTTGCTGCATGATGGATTAAGACTCCATTGTAATTATTTTATCTATATCTATTGGTTTCAGTCGAAGATGCACTGGCACATCCCTACTTGAACTCACTCCACGACTTAAGCGATGAGCCTATCTGCATGATGCCTTTTAGCTTCGACTTTGAGCAGCATGCCCTGACCGAAGAACAGATGAAGGAGCTGATTTACCGGGAATCTGTTGCATTCAATCCTGAGTATCATCACATGTGATGAATATGTTGGCTATAAATTCGCCGAGTTTTTTTATGTGATTTGATTCCTACACCAAATCGTGTATATATTATCAGTATAACCTAGACTGTTTGATTTTAAACATTTGAATGCTGCCATGAATTGGCCATGGATATATGACATTTCTGAATTTAGACAAGCCGTGTGGGGCTCATGTTTTGGGTAGACAATAGTGTTTGGTTTATCTAGAAAACTGATGTTTTTTTTGTGGGTGACCTTTCTTAAATGTTCCTATTTATTGAAGCATATTCCTGATAAATATTGCAATATTTAATCGTGTAAATGAAAACAAAAGGTATAATTAAATCTAATCGAGTTTCTGATGTGGGATGCTGTCACAAGATGGCGACTCATTTGAAATGCCAAAATTCAATTGTTCGTTTGACTTTAGATTAGATCGGGAAAAAAAAGTTATCAACGCATTTTAAAAGGTAGTGGTGTCAAAATAGGTAAGATGACCTAGGCTTGGGATGGCATCTTTGATTCAAACTAGCTCGGTGCAATTTGTGAGGGGAAGGGTGAGAAGGAATCAAAGACGATGTGCCAAAAAGCTAAGATAGGGCAGTTACTCGATCACCTCTGTTTCAATCGACTTGAATTAGACTTGGTTGTAGGATGACCAATCAAATTTGATCCATCCATCTTGACATTCCTATTTAATGGTCAAGCTTTTTAAGATGACTAATTTAGACTCTTTTATGTTAAAATATAAATATATTTATATTAATTGATATGAGATTTATCTTTTAACCGAACAAATATATAAAAGACGGGTCGTGATACATGGGCTTTTCCAACGGGTACATTAACAGGGTCATGATTTTGGTCACAGAGCCCAATGAATATGGGCCAATCCACAACAAAGGATATGGCTCAAAAATTTATTCACAAAACTTGGGTAGGTACCCTAGGGTCCAAACCAAAATTTGAGGGAGTCCATTCCAAATGGATCCCAACTAATTGATATGAACCCGGGTCGGATAAGAAATCCAGTATTCCTCCTAGTACTCCATCCTTCGGAAAGGATAAGAAAACGAGAAACCAGACCCTTTTATACTTTTTTCTTCTTCCAATTTCTCCGATCTTTCAACGGTAAATCAAAGCCATGGCGGCATCAATATTAACACCAGTACTCCCTTCAGTGTCTCTCATTTCCAATCCCATTTCCACCTCTCTCAAAAACTCCATCTCTTTACCCTTCAGCTTCTCTCATTTCCAAACCCATTTCCACCTTTCAAAAACTCCATAGCATTCCCCCTTCCCACCTCCCTCCCCAAGGTGAAACCCAGAAAATTCCCTATTAGATTCCACATTTTTTTCCTTTTTTGTGCAATCGCAGAATATGGGCTGTATTTAATTTGTTTGGTTTTTATGTATAGATTTGTGGGCTGAGCAAATTCTTTCGTCATTTTTTTTATCCAATTACTGAACACGGGTTGTGTTTAATTAGTTAGGTTATTCACTTTTAATGTGTGTAGATTGGTGGGCTGAGCATAAAGTGCGTGCGTGTGGGTGGAGTGGAGATTCCCAACAACAAGAGGGTAGAGTATTCGCTGCAGTACATTCATGGGGTTGGGCGCACTCGAGCTAAGCAAATTCTGTGTGATCTGAGCATGGACAACAAGATTACCAAGGACTTATCTGAAGAGGAACTGACTACTCTCCGTGAGGAAGTCTCCAAGTACATGATTGAAGGGGACCTCGTAAATATTCTGATATCTTTACCTGATTATCTCTGTTTTGCTGCTTATTAATCTTCTATGGGTGCTTGAATTTACCATGTAGATAGGTTTTGGGTTGTTTTGTTTTGTCAAATTGTGCGATTATGTTGTGTTTGATTACTCCTGATTGTGCTCAGCAATTTGGAATTGATTGTTGGAACTGGAATGCAGATGAATTTTGAAATAATTTTGAGCAAACTTCGAGTCCCAGCATTCTTCCTCTATACTGAGGCTTAAATATATTACATGTGATGCTAAAGCAAGTTTCTTTATATTGTCTGAGAGAGTTTCGAGCGCTGAACTATGCTGTGCTTTGCTCTGGGATGATGAAACTCACTTTTGCACTGTTGATTTCACTAGTTGAACTCCTCGTCGAATGTGCCCCTCACTCAGAACCTGGTTCATTTCTTCAGGCACGATTTTTATAAATCGGTGGCGATGAGTCCTGAACCTAAAATGTTTTTACATTTTACTTCCACGGTGAACCACCTTATCCAAAAGACTCATCTTTAACATCATTGGACTTTGTTTTCTTTTTGTTGTACTTGTGAAAATGCAATCCAGGCTTTACGCTTCTGGGTGGAATATGGGGTTTAAATCTGTTTAATTTTTTTTCTTAATGTATGCTTTAATGATACTTTAACTGCATGTAAGCCCCCTGTCCGAATGATTTAAATTTTGTGTTTTGACTTGTTTTGGATGGCATTTATAGAGGAGGTTCAATGCACTTGCCATTAGAAGGTTGAAGGAGATACAATGCTACAGAGGTGTTAGACATATTCAGGGATTGCCATGCAGAGGACAGAGGACTAAGAACAATTGTAGGACCTTGAAGGGAAAGAGAGTTGCAATTCCCGGAAAGAAGAAGCGTTAGACATAGGCAGTGCTTTGCTTTGCTTTCTTTTTCGAAAATTACTTGGTAATTGTCACATTATGCCTGAGATCTGTATTCTTTAGTAAAATTCAACTACTACTATGTGATTATATTCCGTTTCTCCTTTCAAAAAATTACATTTATTGTTGCTTGTTTACTTGTCTTGATGAATAAATTTTCTTCACATTTTTTTTAGAAATTCCTCGAAAGAAGAAACGTTAGATGCTTTCATTTTCGAAATTTACTTGGTAATCATCACATTAGTCCTGAGATCTGTATTCTTTAGTAAAATTCAACTACTACAATGTGATTATATTCCATTTCCACTTTCGAAAATTACAGTTGCTGTTGCTTGTTTGCTTGTCTTAGTGAATGTTAAGTTTTTTGCGGATTACTCATTAACGAAAACATTTGGTGAATTGAACGATGTAGTGTTGTTTTCATTGGAAAGATCTATAAGCATTTCACGTTGGATGGTGTTCTATAGCTTATGAATTATATTATTGAACTAACCCTGAGGGGTTGCTCAATTGGTCAGGTCTTGGGTTTGCTCCTTAATGGTTATCAGTTTGAGTCCCCTCAAGACCATTGAGGTGAGTACCCGATCGTAAACTTTAAGGTCCCGTGGGATTAGTCGAGGTGCGCGCAAGCTGGTCCGGACATCCACAAGTATTAAAAAAAAAAAAAAAATTATATCGTTGAACTGGAAATTTGTTTTCAACTTCTTGTGATTGGTGGTGGTTCATCCTCCATGGATCTTAGTTATGTAATAAAACATCATAATGAAAGATGCTTGACGACATGATATAATGGTCATGCTGCATGCTAGCTGGCCCCCCCTCCTATAGGAGGATAGATGGGCAGGTGGGGCCAGCTGGACGTCCAGCATTTTTGTAAAAGTTTAGGAGAATTCCAGTTGTAGAAAAGATTTTTCTTTTGTAAAATTTACCGACGGACACAATGGCAAGGTGAGTGTATGTTATGACATTTTTTTATTGATGTGAGACCCACCAATGTGTGTAGGCAAGTTTTCTGTAAAATTATTTTTGTACACCAAGCATTGTTCAAAAGTTTATGGGTTCATCCACTTGACTAGCAAGGTTCGAAGTTTATCATGTTTGAACACGTATGTTTGTAATTTCGAGTTTCAAACAACACTGAAAGGAAATACGTTTTCATATTGTCCATGCCATTAATACAAGATCTTCAAGACATGGAATAAAATAAGATAATTGAAAAAGGACATAAAGTTTCAAATGTTTACCGCATTCGCTTACTTGTCTAGCTATAGTAAGGAATGGTGATAGAGTCTGATTTGATTTCACATTATATTTTAGTCAGTGGAATAATTCAAAAATGTTCAATTTGAAAAAAACTTTCTCGACACAAAAACAGAACATTAAACACATAAAATAAATAAAACCTATGTTTCCATATCATCCCAGATTTCTCAACGCCACCTAAAACCCTAACCTAGGAAGAATATGAAAACACAGGCAGGCATTCCCATAAACACCTTACAGTATAAAGTTCCAACACATAAGAGATAATCCAAAGCCCTAATCATAAATTACATAGCCTACTTTAACCTAAGACACCAGCCAAGCCACAGCCCCAACAGACTCAATCATTTTACTGCGATGCATCTTCCAAGAACCATTGGATGGCTCATAGAACTGGACCCATTTCGAGGTGGGTTCAGAATCACTGGTAGGAAATCCAACCGATCACAAGCGAAAATGGAGGTCTCAAATCTTCTAATCAAATTCTCCTTCCCCTTTTACAAAAAGATTAAATATTAATACTTATATTAAGATTCTATAACAACATACATAAACAATTTCTTGAATATGTACCTGGATTCGAGCCCAAGTAAGTTCACAGATTTTCTTGTATGATTCACTGTTCACAAACACACCCCAATGGTAGTTTTGGAGGAATTTTTTGATCCTTTGAGCAGCTGCTGAAGTTGTGAAGTTGACGAAAGCATATCCCAAGTTATTCTTTGTCCTGTATAATATTCAAATCAAAATATTTGTTTTAATTTATTCATAATTTCTTTCACTAGTAAAGAAATTTTTAATTACCTGAAGTCCATTGGTAAGTACAAGAAATCATACTCCAAAGAGTGGTCTCGGCAGCACCGGTCAAGAAAATCCATTAAATCATCTCTCCTGATAATTTTTACACCAAAAGTAAACATAAATGTCATTGACAGTATACTCCTGGAAATTTTCTTAAGGAATCTCACATTAATACGTAATTATGCGCCTTGAATGGATTAATGGAAGCAGAAAATAAGTGACGAAAATTTCAATCCTAAAGACAACAAGCCTCGGAGAAAGACTGGAATTCGTAACTCTTGTTGCACACAGGCACACATCAGAGTTGCAGAGATCAAAAGAACAGATGGGATTTCATTCTTTAATGTTAAACCTCGAAAGAAGAATCATTGGAACATACTTACAAGCAAATAATTTATTTACATAATGCAATGAAAAAGATAAAAAAAAATAAGAGCACCTCATCTGATTTGGAATGTTCTTAATCATGATAGTAGTTTTCTCAGAGGGAAAGATATCCAAAGGAGACGTGGGTGAAGATACTGGCTCCTTGGGCCTCCACTCCAATCTACCGCCGTCAATCTTCACCGGCCGAAACGTTTTTTTCCTCCTTTGTACTCCATTAGCACAATTACTGTTTGAACTTCGTACAATCCTTGGACATTCAACATTCTTGAAACCATTTTCCTCCTTTTTCATTTCAACAAAGGAACCGCCGGTTTCGCCGTAGAAATGCACATCCGGCAGAAATGGGATGAAAGGAGAGGGGCGACGAAAAGGATGAGGCTGGGAGTTTATATCGTACACGATATGAAATTGGTAGCTCGACATCACAGCAGGCAATGGTAGGTGATAATAAGGAAGATGCACAGAGTAGGTTAGCACCGGCGGAAGGAGTGGCAGTGGACATGAAGATTGTTGGGAATGATGAAATGACGATCGTTTCTGGGATTTTGAGGGTATCCATTCCTCAGCTAGGGGATTCAAAAATGGAGAAGCCATGGAAGGCTAGAAGCACGTTCAAGAACAAGGCAATTCGAGAATCGTATTGCTATATATATATACACAACAAAATTTTGAAGTGATTATAAGTAAATCCAAACAAGCACCTAGCTTTCATTAAATGAGATGTCCAAATCGTGAAAGCTTTGGCGGCGGATGTATATGCTGCAGCTTTTCTGGGTACAAAATGGAGGCCAAACACTAGCTAAACTTCTTTTCTAGTTTTGAAAATTTACCCGGTATATATATTTGGAGTAATGCTACATGTACCAAATGTTTTACCTAATAGACACGTGACGATCCCCTATTGGGGGGTGTCTGTATTTGGAGTAATGCTACATGTACCAAATGTTTTACCTACTTAGGGGGTCGCCACGTGTCTATTAGGTAAAACATTATGTAGCGCCCCCCCAATAGGGGGCCTCCATTTGTCCATTATGTGAAAAATTATGTAAAAGTTTTGGTACACCTAGCATAATCTAATAGATAAATCCATATATTTATATGGTTTGCTTGTAGATATTTTACATTTTCATCGAACCCTAATATATACGAGGGTGTTTGGTGTTGATTAAAATTAGACTTTTAGTAGATTGTGATAAAAGTTTTTGAAATGTGTGGTTGAAAAGTTGTGGACCAGAAAAATGTAGTTAATATTGATTGTTTGACTTTGATTTGAATTAATATCAAATTTTAATCCGAACCAAACATGGCCTATATATCATTTCTATGAATAGTTTGTAATGTTGCGTCTCTTTCGATATCAAAACCGTTTATTTTGACTTCTGTTCGATAACGACCTTGATTCAATGCTTACGAATAGCATTGAAAGGTTGCAATTTGAGCAACAAAGAGGTTCCTCTTCTTATACTATTGAATCAATAATTACCATGGAAGATCAAGAAATCACCATAACCTAATTTTGAGGATACATATATATTAGAAAATGGAAGAGACAAAAGATTGCATTTAAGGCAGAGACAAACCATGCATATTTTCCTGTTCTATAGCAGGCCCAGCAACTGAGAGTACCATAATATCCCCCAAAACCTGGAAAAACCGACAAATTTTGTTTCCATCTTTTTTAATACATAAAAACATGCACTGTGCATAAAGATTTTATCAGCTTCTTCTGCCGATTGAGCCATGCAAAACTCACATTTTCTTGTTGTAGCTATTCAGCAGAATTCCTTTTGTTAAAAGGGTTTGACCCGTGGCTGCAAGCGTTGTGCTTCCTCATGAATCACTGGTAGTCTGAGTTTATTGATCTTAGAGGGTTGACCATTTCCATTTTCAGCTTAATCTCCATGTCTGTAAATATATCAATGGCCCCTCCTGTTGAAATTACACAAGTTTCGAGTTATATATACAGACAAATTAAGCTACGAAACAGTTGTAATCTGGACTTTCCTGACTCTTTCTCATGTAGAAAAGTCATAAAATAAGGAATGGAAAGACGTCGGGACGAAATTGGGGAACGAGGCTCAATTGCCTTTTGAAAGGCATAGCTCACGGGCAGCAGAGATTTTTGGCCACTTAAACCTTGCTCCTGGTGGCCGTGGCCAACTAGCCGTCAGGTTTTTCAGTTTTTACTTGGAGATTAACTTGTCTAATCCTAGAAATGGTGTATCCCATAAGTAATCTTAACGATAAGAGGGGACAAATATAGATTTAGGACAACATTTTTCGAGATGTTCTTCGTTCTAGTGTAGTTTCTTCTTCATCTCCTCTCATCGTGTTTAGGGTTAAAGAAAAACCATCGAGCCCTATACATACAAATGGTTAACTCAATATCGAACCCGAACCCACTTCCACGAGTGCTGTATTTTAATTGATATGTTCACATCATTTAAAATAGAGAGCAAGAGTCAGATCGACTCTAGGCACGTCCAGTTCCTTTATTTATTTTTTTCTATAAAACCAATATTTCCATTTTCATAATTTCTAACTAAATTAAATTTGATCCGATTTTTAAAAATGTTGTGCTAATGTTGAGGTATCATATTGGACCAAATGGGTAAGACAATATATATATTGTAATAAACATTAAAAATTTACTACCAAATAATTCTCAATAGTTCGAACACATTTTAATTAGATAGTAATTTCAGTCAATAAAATTGTTTATTTAAAAAAATAATAAATCCCTTAAAAATATAGTGAATAAATTTATTTCAATTTAAAATATTATTATTATTTTTTGGAGAATATGTTGTTTTACATTTTCTTTAGATAAATTAACAATTAATTTAATCACAAATTTTCAATCGCACATTTCATCAATTTTATCGAAATTTACTAAAATTGATTTTAATCTACATCAAACATTGTCTAAAGAAAATTGAAAAAGTTATAAATCCAATAGAATGTGTAGTTGAAAAAATTATAAGAAAAATGATTTTTGAAAAAACAATCCCAAACAAGGGCTTAGAAGTGGAATTATCTTTCTTTTGATTTATTCTTCTCGAGGAACCAACAGTTATGTCGATTTCCAAGAACCTAATTGGGGACCCCAAACATCTTCCACAAAAAAAAATCCTCCATTTTTTATGGTTGTCCATGAAATATGATTTGAGTTAAAAAAAAATCCTCCATTTTTTTTTTATACTTCATTTATATGTAACTCGTTATATAACTCTTTGTATGTAAGTAGTATTATTTATTTTTTATTACCATACCTTAAAATATAGTGCTGAAGTATAAATTTTAAAAATACGATGTGTAAAGTATAAATATATCATAAAGAAATGGTGTATTTTATAAATTTCTCCCCGTAATTTAAAAAAAAAAAAAAAACAGTGATAAAATCGATAGCTAGGTTGAAGGTAATGATCAGGTTTTGCTACTTGAGTAAGGTGTAAGAACAATCAAAAGATTTGCAGAATAGGGATAAGATATTGATGTGACGTTTATGTTGGAAAAAAAAATGAGAAATTGGCTGAATTGAAGTTCAAAGTGTGGCACTTAAAATGAGTTTATATTGGTGAAAAAACTAAAAAGGAGTTTATTCCACATAGGAAGTGGATGAAAACAAAAATCATTTTATAAAGAATTACACTTTAGAATAGTGAAATCATGTATAACATAGATGCTCTATCAACGAGGGCGCGCAGGGGGGTGCAACTCATGGACCGAAATAGGTTTCGGACC
>CAIGRF010144534.1:4235-34477 GCA_903798235.1 Fraxinus ornus
GGCTTACTGTTGCTGACATATAAGCATCTCTTTCCATGTCTTGTGAGTAAACTAAAGGGAGAAAAAAAAAAAAGGGATTGCTTTCATTTTATCCTATAGTCAGTGTTAAGAAACTCAAATGTAGGCTGTTTATTTGAATGGTATCCAAGATATTTGGAAAGGAATGATTGAATTAGTCCTTCATCCCATCATATTATGAAATTTCTTTCAGTTTCTCATCGTCGTTCTGGATCTAATATACTTCAAAATTTCAACAGGAAAAGCAAAGTCATTAGTCGTGGCAAACTGAAGAACAGCATGCGGTGGTATAGTCTCTCCATTGAAGTGTTCCAGAAAGTTATCTCTTTGAATTTGTACTGCCACGTGATTCTGTAAAATCTCCTCAATTCAGAAAACTACACCGCTTAGCCACATACTTTCATATTAAGCTTAGAATACTCAATTTTATTTCCATGGGATCTACTCGCTTTGTTGTCATTCCTTGCTATGTACGCATGATCAGCTGAGCTTTTGTTCTACTCTGGAAGTTCTTGGCATATTCTCCAGTCTAATCTCCTAGACAGTTGTGTTATTTTGTCTTTTTTTTTTGTTGATTAAGTTTAGTGATTTATCTGTCATCTTTGGCTGAGAGATCGCAGATTTTCTTAAGAGAAGGGGTTGTCAATTGTGCTTTGTTATAATTTCCTGTTGGGGTATTGTGGTTTACCTTTGAGCCAAGAGTTTGCCTGTTGTTGGGTTTTTTATTACTTCGTTCAGAACATTGTGGTGTTATTTAATTGAACTGGTTAGGACAAGAAGTTATGGTGTGCCAAGCGGCTAGTCAGACAAGATTTCGGGCATTGAAACATGAGAATGGAATTGCTGGGCGTGCCACCATAATAGTTAGAGTCATAGCATGCTTTCAACCTCTCCAGGATTGCCAGGTTTGTATATAATACTTGATATTATAGGATATAAATCCCGTAATTATTGATGTTTGATCTTCATGTCATTTTAGTACATGGTTGTAGAATTCTAATTATTTTTCTTTTTTCTTTTTGGTTTATTTCAGGCTGAGTATTTCCGCCATTTGCTTAAACCTGTTACGTAGATTGGATTCTTTTCTGGTGTTTTCAAGTTATAAGCTGGATTTGTTTAGTTTTTGTTTGCCCTCATAAAGACAAGTACAACAAATAATCAGTGATTTTGAATACAAGTATTGGTTAACTGGTAGGTCTACAATGTCCTACTGTTTTAACTTTTGTGCATAAGATAGCTTTTGTATTGGATGCATCTGATTAGTACATTTTGCCCATCGATAGGTGATTGTTTTGCCTAAATGGAAAAGAACTTTGGAACATGGTTATCTTGCAATCGGCAATCACACAATCAAAATTCCTTTGTCTCCCCAGTCGACACAGGGCCACTGAGTGCTGTGCCTGCTTACATGAGTCACTACTCTGAATATTCTACATTTGGAACTTCTCCACTCTTTCCGGGTTCTGGGATGCAACAATCTAAGGCAAGTGAACCGAATGTCTCTCGAAATTGGTTACACTATCTGCCTTTCCAGCAGACCTTTGCTCCCGTACCAAATCCTGTTTCCACAGAGAGACTTCGTACAGCGCCTCTTGAAAGTTTCGGAGTGAAAGGAAGTCCTGACACAACCACTAGAACTGCTCAGAAGAAATTTCTAGTTTTTGATCAATCTGGTGGCAAAACAACCTTGATTTACAGTTCTGGGGTTGAAACTCCAGTTCTGTGTACGACTCTTTCGAGGCCAAAGCCTCCTGCCCCATATGTTTTGAATAAAGAAGAGATGCAAAGTACCAGAGCTCGTTTGGGGCCACTTATGAATGATGAATACAATGAAAATAACTATAAACATGACGAGAAAAGTGAGATGCATGAAGACACAGAAGAACTGAATGCTTTGCTCTTCTCTGATGGTGACAGTGAGAGTTCTGAGGATGATGAAGAAACAAGCACAGGTCGTTCACCTCCTAGTACTATGACCCATTGTCGTGTACCTGTTTCGGTCGAAGACAGGGATGTGCTTCGTTCTGCTGAGCCAACCAAAAGGCAGAAACTCTTACATGGAGGTTATGATGTGCCACCACTTACGCACACTGCAGGCTCTTTGAAAACCTACACAAGCTCTGAATTGGAGGATGATGCAGAATCCAGTTGTGGCAATGCAAATGGTCAAGATTCTGAAGAGTTGGGCACCGTATCTGGTAAGAAAAGGTCTAGGGAAGATGAAGTACTCGAAACTGTGAACATTCTGCAGAGGATAGTTCCTGGTGGGAAGGGTAAGGATGCAATTGTCATTATTGACGAAGCAATTCACTACTTGAGGTCCTTGAAGGCAAAAGCCAAGGTTTTAGGGCTTGACACGCTCTGAATCTCCACATTTCCTGCCTCACCAATCAGTGCACGTTTACTATCTACTATTAGACCATACTAGACAGTACAAGAAATAAGATTTCCGTTTCTTCCTCAATGCGATCCACTGTTTTTTAATCCTCCCTACCAGACATTACATTGTTGAAGAGATGATAATCAAGATTGTTTATACGTCAGGCAGCATAAGTACAGTCCTTTAAGAAAGCTAGGGCAAAGTGAATTTGGGCCGTGTTTTGTATCTTATCACAAGTGGAAATTGGAAAATGGTGTAGAGAAGTAGCTCGAAGCATCTGTGAAGTCTTTCTGTAATAATTGAGTTGAAATTATCAGCTTTGGTTTTGAATTTTATGGTGTCTCTATCCTATCTATAGGGACAAGAAAGATGCTGAACAGAATATGCCTCTTTAAATTAATTAGATACGAGTCGTGTGAATGAGAAGAATTTTTAGCTTTGGCAGGATCCAGAAAATGGATAAGCTTGTGTGAATGAAAAGAGAACCTAGCTTGGTAGGACCCTGAAAATGGTGGGTGCACTGATTTGGCAAGATGGGTCTTAATCCTCCCTTGCTCTTTTCTTTGGCCTCCACTCGTTGCACCTTGTGGACATATTTGGAACCACTATGAGACAGGATAATGTTCTAGTCCATATTTTGAGTTATTTTCCAGAGGCTTGCGATGAGAATAGGATTACGAAGAGCAAAAATGACGCCTGAAATGATGGAATAATGTGGACGTGATACCCAAATAAAAAGTTATCATAGCTTACAATATTCCAGCTACTTCACCATATTGGCGTTTTGTGGAAGCTTCGTTGCTTTTTCGTCTAATATTGGTTGCATATTTTCTCTTCAAAGTTTGAAGATGGTGCCAAGATATTGGGGGCAGCTGGAAATGGATGCGCCAACTAATATTGACGGAAAAGCAAGAAGCGCCGCAACAGAGCCAACCGACAGTGCCCAATAGAAAGTGGATGCAGCTGGAATCTTGTTGGCTCGATAGCTCTTTATTAATGTAGCACCGTATTCTTCCCATTAACCCTTGAGATAATTTTAGCCCTCAATTTTGCTCAACCTTTGCTCTTAATAATAATCAGTATTCTAAAAAGGTGTGAAGGCGAAGTCTCTAGTTTTACGAGTTTAAACGAGTCTACACGAGGTCTATGCTTAAAAAAATGTTTTCTTTTTTTTAATATTATATTACATTTTTAATCATTTTCAAAGTAATTTAATAATTAAAATAATACAAATCAAACATCTAAAATTATAAAATAATATATTTACTTAATAATTCATGCAATTAGTTAATTATACAATTTTCAAGTTTTTTAAATGTAAAAGCTAAACTATTTTTCATAGATTTAAATTTCAATCAGACAAGTCCTATTTAATAAATTTTTAGGATCTTCATGCGTACTTTTGAAGTTCTCAACAAAATAACGAGTCTTTAACCTTAATTACATAAAGTAGATAGAATTATAACTTAAATCTTATTTAACTTTTAATCGAATAAATTCATTTTAATTTTTGTATTGATAAAGTCTATTAAAAACTTGAAACTAAAGTCAAATGAAATTTTTTTTTAAAAAAAATAAAAAAATTAATAAACTTAAGTCAAATAGAAGACTTTAAAAAAAATGTAAAAAATTAATAAAGCTAGGGAAGACAAAAGATAGAAAGGAAAAAATTCAGCCATATAGGAATTAAAAAAAAAAAAGCATTTAGACTCTTGATTCCAAGTTCTACATTACTAAAACAAGTCGTCTTCGGTTTGAAATTTTTTTTCTTTTTCCCCATTAATTGGTGTATAATAAACCCACGTGTTTACTGTGTTGCTATGAATCATGTGTTGCGGAAGTTTTTAAATAAAAAAGTACATTCTCTACGTAGTGAAAAGATTTAAGAAATATGTTATTACTCGGTTAATCCCGTTACTGGCATAGAGTTTACAATTTCTTTCTTATATCGTCCAGGTTATTTTTGATGAAGTGTTGCTTTCAAGCGTCCCTTTCCTATCGACTGCTTCAAGCTAAAACAAATAAACATGCAATTCCAAAGGAAACTATACGAGGACATAAAATTTTACGTTGAGACTCCAAACCTAACCCCTTCCCATTCTAAGTCACTTTTATTCTGAAGAGAACTTTCTTTTAAATACAACCAAACGTGCTCATGTCCAAGCCTTAGATGAATATTCAGCTAGTTGAACTCACTTATTGATCGTCTTAGAATATTTATGGTTCGAAGCCCTCTAAAGTAGGGTTTTCCAGCATTCAATGCTCCCAACATCACAACATTTGATGAGCACAATTTCAGTATCATCCAAACTGCACGAGAACAGAAAACAAAACATGACCGTGGAATAATCAATCTTGCATCTCAGTGAACAAGAAATGGTAATGAAAATGCGGAGATATTGTAGGCCATACTTTCAGTGAGTGGTACTAACAAGTAACAAATGCACCTCACTCGGTAGCAGTACTCAGTACTCATGGACCGTTGTTTTGGGCTCGTACTCCACAGTACCAAAAATGCAGATCCTAACAAAGAGTATATATCGTCTCTCTGCTGCCCTAACCAACTAGGGGAAGGGTGAACTAATTCCAATATTTGCATCTAATAAAAACTGTCCTCAATGAGTAAATATCGAATTTTTACGTTGAACAGGAGCCAGACTAGGCTCAGCAAAGAGGCTTCTATATCAGTTGGTGCAATGGTACTGCAGAGTATATGGAGAAGTTGACATGTAAAACAGTCAGAGATGTATTAGCATTAGCCCAGAGCCAGCTATCGAACTCATTGAGGTTGGGAAAGGCAGGTCGATGAAGATGAGTCCAAACTTAAAGACAGTGGACTACAAATACAATTCTGTTGACAAATTCGTAATGCATCCACACCAGCCTATGGTGCAAAATGGATTCACTTTCCATGTTCTAATCCCGGAAATTGTAGCTTTAGGCAAACGCTCAGCTGCAGAAATAGAATAAATAATGCCGAATTCCCCCCCTTTTCAACAGTGTGTAACCTTTGCACTACACTTTTTACATCGAATTGAAATTACTGACTCCAGATAGCCTTCCCGTTATTCATACCTGAAATAAAATTTGGAACTTCTAGCTATCCCATTTTTACATGGTTTCTCCCTTGAAATCGCCATTTGAAATTTCATGGAAAGATTTCAAGTTGACGGCTTTTCAGCACAAAAAATTAAAAAATCTACTAAAAATATCTCATCACAAGCTATAAAGATTTAATTAATGAATTTAATAATGATTTCTAATCAGCCTTCTTCAAACCCTTTCAAAACTGGTGGAAATGGACCATCCATTTGATACGAACTTAATTCTAACCAACAGTCATGGACAAACCATGAAAAGACTATCAGTAGAATTATTACACGCCATGAAAAACTAAACCCAGGCAGAGTACTTGAGCAATTATGATCAAAGTATACATACTAATGAAACATAAAAAAGCAACTAATTTCATTATATATCAGAATGCTGTTTTAAATTTTCAAACCCACAAAAGAACTATCCTGGCAGTACAATCAAGCATTACACACACTTGGGGGCAATTTTACACTATCTTGAACGCAAAAGCCTTCCAACAAGTTCAAAAGGCAACTAAATTTGGAAGGGAGATTTTTCTGAAAAAGAATTGTGAATGAGATGTGCTAACCTTAAAGAAAACCTCCCTCTGACCACTTGCTATCCGATTTTCCATTATAACCCATAGCCTTGTGATCAGATGCACTTTGATAGTAATTATCAGATCCGTCATCTTTTCCATCATCCCAGCCTGCCCAGCTATCTCCATCGTGCTGTGTTGTTCCCTTGGATGATTCTTCTTTCTTGTCTTTACTATCCCAATCATCCCAGGAGCCAGAGCTGACAGAGTTGAACTGTCGACCAGATGAGTGTTGCATTCCAGGAGAATGATTCCATCCTTTAGAGTCCTGTCCAAACTCCTGATAGTAACCATTCCTTTCACTCTCGTTCCGTTGCCAGCCATCATTCTTCCAGCCAGATCCATCTTTGGTGTATTCCTCAACCTTTTGTGAAGCTAGAGCCATTACCCCTTTCATGATTCCCCATGTCTTTTGTCCGATTTCAGATGTCTTCGCAGTCACAACACTGACAGTCTCATTCACCTTGTGATCATACCCTCCCTCTCTTACCTGTAAAAAAGGAGGATAAACACAAATTCATCACACTGTACATTTAAATAATTTTGGCAAAAAGGAAAACTCGATTTGAAATGTATTATACCTTGTTAATCCACGTAATGCCAAACACTTGAATCTTTTTGACGGAAATCCTAGTAGAGATATCATAAGGAATACTTTTCAAATTGGGAACTTATTTTAGGAAACGTAATTATGATTTTATTTAATAGATTTTCTATTATTTTATTAGTCGTTTCCTACCTGTGTTAGATTAGCTTAAGCCTATATAAAGAAGGTCTTTACATTGTAATACTTAAACTTTGATATTGAATAAATTGATATTTTGTCCCTCTAAATTTGCTCTATTATTCCTCTTTCTCAATCTTGTTCTTGTTCAAATGTGTACCGCGTCACTTTTGCTTCTTTGAAAATCGTGCAATAGGCAAACAATTACTAGTACAATGCAGCCAGAGACAAATCTTTAAGAGAACAACTGAAAGTATCTACAAATGCAACATTTATGTCCTGAAAAATTTATTTTGTACTTCCTCGCATTCCAAATTTTTCCCATTTTCCTGAGAAGCAGATAAAATGTTTTTCATTTCGTGAGCACCAGGGGGTGCATACCGTGTACAAAGGTAAAATTATGTTGCTAATCTTTGATTCCTTTTCTGTTTAGAATCCTATCAAAGTTGTAGCCAATTTATATGGAAAGAATGAAAAAACATATAGTGCAATTGGCATGAACAGAATTAAATAGAATAATACCAAGCACCCCCCAGATATATGACTATTACAGAGACACGCTTAATCTCTTAGAAATTACAGAAATCTCCAGAGATTAGATTTTGACAACATATTCTCCCTTTTCACTCAAAAACAACTTTGTATTTCCTATTACAAACTTCTATATTTGTATTACCTTTAAAATTATTAGTAAAACAAATATTGTTATAAATTAATCAAGTTGAAGACCAAGGCTTATCTCAAGTGGTAAAAGTGAAGCCTTACCAAGTCATTGACATGGGTTTACAGTCATCTTTTTGAGGGCATATGGATGAAAATTCTTCAAAAAAATTATATTGGTTAATTCAATGTTTAAAAAAGCATTTCAGGGCCTCGTGGAATTAGTCGAGGTGCGTTCAAGCTGGCCCGGACATCCACGGTTATAAAAAAAAAAAAAAGATTAAATTTGTAATAAAGTGTCCAAACAAACAAAAGAAAAATGTAGGAAGTAACAAGGATTAAATTGTTACTTATAGTTTGTAGGTGGGTGTATGAAAAAAATATTTATTTAATGTTTAAATGAGCACCAAGTTATTCCAAATGTTGGTCAATCATGATTTTTTTAATGTTATGCAGACCCACACCTAAAGCAAAGCGAGCAAGTTCGGAAAATCAAGAACCTCAAAAGCCTTCAGGTGTGCAACTTACTCAATCAAGGCGTACAGCTAAAAAAGGCCTCACAAAATCAGCTTTGAGTTGTTTTTTGATTGCCTCACCAACCATGGGTTGATTTGCAATGTACAACGCAAAATATTTTTTTTCCTTCCATTTTTATGTTCTCCAATTTTAATTTTTTTTGAAAGGTTAAAAATAGAAAATTAAATTTCTCTTATCATAATACCAAAAAGAATAATAAAGTTAGCAATGAATAAGGTTCACATTCTGGATTATTTTTCTTTTCCCTCTTCTTAATCAATATTTTTATAATTTGTTCTTTCTTCCTTTAACTAAAAAATTTAATTTCGAAAAATATTATCAAGTCGCAAGCATTATCATAAAGAAAAAAAAGGACCTTCCTTCAAGCTGAAAAGACATTTTCCTTATCTAAATTAAAATAAGAGGGAAAAAATGAGAAAAAAAGAATAAAAATTATTCCAAATCTATTGTAAAGATAAGGGTAAAATACCGAAGTTAAAATTATTGCTGCCTAGAGGGGGACGTTTCTTTAACTTTTGGAAAGACGTGGAGTGTCTGTGTAATAGTTAAATACCCAGGGGATGTACTATTTTCTCAATTAACTAATTGCATTATCACAAGATTTGTATCTGCTCAGTTATATGTCAAACGCTGTAAATTGAGCTTCCTTTTTAAAAGATTCACTAACAAAAATGGTTTGATCTCATTGACAGTTTCCATCCAAAAAGTACATCACATTGCCTTGAAATGACATAATTGCCCTTAAAAAAACAAGAAAAAATTTAAATAATATAAAAAGAAAATTTACAGAAAAAAACCTAACACCCAATCTCACACCCCACCACCATCCACCAGCACAACCCCAAACCACATTTATCGCAGTCCTGTTACCGCCACCGCCGCCGCCACCAACCACAGGAGAAATGAGATTTTTGGTAAACAACAGAGGGGTCAAAATGAAACCTTTACCAAGCTCTTGTAAATCAACTATAATGCCAAGAAAACAATCCAAAATTGCATACTCAAACGCAAGAAAACTACAATCAAAAGGACAATAAAATGGGTAAAAACTTCAAGCTGGTGAACTCATATTTTTTTTCTTTTCACCAAGCTTGATTTGAAGTGTGGAACTCAGAATTTCTCTTACCCTTTGAGGAAGCAAATGTCGGCTGACGCCGGAATGGTTATGTACTGTAGTATGAAATGTTGTCTATTCTGGATGGAGATCATAGGCCCTCTGTGGCATAACAGTGATCCAATTTATGCTTATATTATTCCTTAGCAAGTCTATAATTCCGCAGGCTTGCTCAGGTGGTCAAAATGGATATTTAGGGAGATATCATTACACAGGTCAACAGAGTTATATGTGAAATAAACTAACGAATTCAATCCTTAATTCCCAAAGGAATAGTTGCAACGACGTTTGCAAGCTAGAGGGAAAACATTCTGTAGGCTTGCCAAATGGCTAGTCAGAAAAGTTTCAAATGCTTTGAGATATAAATATTAATTTCATTCCAAAAGGCAAGCAGTGTGATAATCAGGAGGGCTGCTGCCCAGAATCACAGAAGCACTAAAACTCAAAATTGTTGAATAACAGAGAAGGGAGAAAGGAGATCATTTGCATGAAATGCATAGAAGAACCTGAAGAAAATCACACCTTCAGAAACCAAACTTTCACGCATCTCTTCGATCGTCAAGGTCTTAGGGGTTTCTAGTAAAGCTGTTTGTATGTTCATTTTGAGATGGTACAAACTACTCCATTTGGCAAACTAATTCCCAAGACTCATGAGGGGAGGTTTATAGACGTTGGCACGAAATTCCATCCTTAAAGAACTTATTCATAAACAAGAAATTAAGGCCAAGAGCATATCCTCCTCAGCTTGACAGTTAAACAAAAACCGTTTATTTTTTTACAACTACCAAGGGCACTAAACCTCTCATCCAACTATCCAGTACATTTCATTCTATAAAGCTACAAACTAGTCATTCTGAAACAAAGGAAAAATAATTTACGCCTTCCAGGAAGTGGCCAACCTTTACACCATAAATGCATACAAGTCAATTATGACATGTGCTATAAGTGCAAACTAAATTTGACAACCTAAATATCAAGAAAACAACCAATCATGCATGGACGTGTTACTAATTGTTACACCCTAGATTTGATGGTTAAGCAATTGTAGCGTCGCTTGTAATATGAAATAGAATCAAAACAACTGCAAGATATTACAATGACAAATATAACAACCACCGGTGATAAGAATTTTTGAAAAGCCAAAGTACCTTAGAAGTGAACTCCTTTGTCCCTGTTTGAACAACATTTGCAGCTGACTGTGCAGCTGATGCCGCCACCACAGATAACCTACCAAATCCCTGCTTATACAACACCACATTAGTAATAATCAACACGTAAATAACCAAAAATATCTGCATAAGCATATGTCCGAATGCACCTGAGTAACAGACGAAAGAACATCCCCCTGAGAATTGTTCCTTGGCACCGGAGGAGGGGTTGACCCAAAGCCGACATATTTCCCACCTTGGGCGGGTGGGATCCCCTCAGGCCGAGTCTCATTTTCTACCATCTTCCTAGCAAAGAAGTCCTCCTTATTTGCAGCCGATGCCTCCAATTGTGCCCGGGAATAAATATCCTGGGTCGACTTCGACCTTGACGGTGCACCTCCCCCATTTCCACCGCTCCTAAAATCTCCCACAGTATTATTCCTCCTAATATTATTATTATTTGAATTTCCATTAAACCCCCCATCATCATAACTATCCCAAGTATCCCAACCCGCATTGTTCCCAGAATTACCATCCCTAACCCCACCACCCAACGGAGGTTTATTATTATAACTCATACTCTTATTACCAGATCTGATTGTTTCTTTCACGACAGGGGGATCGCGCCAGGGTTTGCCCTCAGCAAGCGATTGAATCCGGTCTCGATAAACAGATGCAGCATTGGTATTATATTTCGTAACAATATCAGTTTCTTTGGGGATTCCATACTGCAAAATAAATTGATTAAATCTTTCATTTCCGCCGAGCTCCATTTTCTTCAATTGGATCTCGGACCACGAGTCCATCGTCACAGATCGAACAAATGATATATGAACGCCAAGGCCGCGGTGCTTGCCCGAGCACTCAAGGCACATAAAAACGCCGTAGGAGACGGAAGCCCATTGCGGATTCTTCTGCGAACAATCCACGCAGATCTTGTTCCCCGGCTGCGATTGGAGCTCCCGAAGCCGACGCGAAGCCGCCATTGATAGGTTTGAAACGGATCTGAGAGATGATCAGATCAAGGTTTGCGTATGATTGAAATTGGGGTCGAGAATCGAAAATTTTAGAAAAAGGTTTGAGAGACACAAGTGTGTGTGTGTGTATTTATATATATAGATAGAGAGAGAGAGAATGGCCGACACCGTTAATTCAAAAACGTTTGCGGTGGATAACGGCTGGAATGTTAGTGAAATGGGTTGTCAGCTAAGCACTTCGGACAAATAAATACGTAAAAATGAAGGATGAATAAAAAGTTATTTTATCAGTTGTTAAAAATTTAAACGCTTACCAAACAATTACTAAGAAAAAAATGTGTTGGAGTATAATCAATGGTTTGTTTGGAATAGATTTTTTAAAATTATTTTTAACATAATTTTTTAATCGTACATTCTTGAAAAAAAGTCTCATTTTTACACAGAAAAAGACTTTAAATAATTTTATTTTGAAAAAAAATTTGAATTAATCTACGCTAAGTTTACAAATTTCCTTTCATCTAGTCAAAAGTTGTCATCAACTCTGATGAATTGGACGACCCAAAATATTCACATAATGGGTTGTGGTTGTGGTTGTGGTTGTGCCTATAAATTTTGTGACAAAATGTGCCAACAATGCTCCCACTATGCCACACTAACTTTGATAAAAACTTGAATTAGGTAACAGATAAGAAATGAAATTGGCTATTTTTTTATTATATCCAGTTCCTCGTTTTTATTAATTTGATTCCCTTTACTTTACTTTAATTTATTTTTTCATATTCATTTTCAACCAAATATTTACACATTAAAATATTCTACATGTCGATTTAAATTTTTTTCCTTACTTTTTAATCATGCATTTTCCAAAAAATACTAAAACTATGTTTTTTAAATTTTAAGGCCACCAAACTGGGAAAGTCGGCTCTACCGTCAAAATAATTTCAACCTACATCTATAGCAATTTAAAAGATTTTGTTGGGTTTGGCGCATATCATTTATACATTCAGCCCCTGATTGGTTTAGCTAAATCCATATTGATGAAAAGTTAAATGTATGGTTGAGAATTCATGAAAGTTATGAATTTCAAAATGAATTGGAGAAAAATAAATTTTAGAAAATAAGAGCTAAACATTGACTTAATATTGAACTGTGAGCATGTCTTGGTAGGGAACTGCAAGTTGCAACCACACTGAGGCAAAATCCCAAATAAACATCGTTAAGACACATATTCCACAATCAAACGAATCATCAAAAATGAAAAACTATGAAGAAAATTTGAAATTCACAGTGTTAATGGTACTTCCAAGTTTTGCACAGCATCACAAGCCAAGAAAAGTGCAGCAGAGAATATGAACGTCTCTTCAGCGATTCGAAGTATGAGTTGGTGAAGAGCTTTCAACAATCAGTCCATTGACCAACAGAAAACACTCTTTTCTTAGCTGACAGGATAAAGCGGAGAGGACTGGGGGACTATATGGAAGATTCTGAATCTCAAAACAAAGACATGGGAGTTTGTAGCTTCTGTAAGTAGAATATTCAGTTGCCAGGATATCCTTATTTTTTAAGAACCATGCTTGCATTACAGAAATTTTTTTACAGAAAGTTTACGGACCACACACGTGGTGGAGCTTGCGTATATATATATTTTTTTAATACAAGTGGGGCCCACCCCTTGTGAGGGGTCCCCTGTGAATAAATCCTCTATACATGGGGATTTATTCTTTTTTTTTTATACGGTCATTTTTCGGGTAGATTGGAATATAATAGAAATTCAAGTTAACTTAGCTCGAACAACCATACTTGTCAACTCTTTTTTTTAGATACTTATTTTCAACTATACATTCACAAAATAAAACATACTGAACTTAAATCATAATTTTTCCCTACATAATAGACATTCTCCTAAAAATCAATATTAGCGTCTTAACAAACATATCACAACGGTTTTTAAAAGATTCTCTTACAACAGTATCATATTTTTTTCAGAAAAATACTGAATCTACAGTAGAAAATAAAAGTTGGTGATCAAAAGCTCCATCAATTAGAAGATGAACGAATAATCATGGGACAAAACAGGGGAAAGAATCATTATTTCCTCTAGACAACATTCGAACAATTAACAATGGCAAATGTCTTCAAATAGTTTAATATCCATAGGAAAACAATTCAGATATTCAAATCTCTCTTTTAACATTCCAAGATTCATCAAAATTTTAATGATAATTAAAACATTAATTGGAAAAGAAGAACCATTCCCAGAATGGAGTATACAGCAAAATCACGGATGATAGTGAAAGAAAGTGCCCTTTAAAACATTGAACCGCAATGCAGAAGCCAAAATCTTCAAAATGCGATCACAAGCTCAATGATCGCGAGTCCTGGAGGATGACCAAGTGGAAGTGGACTTTGGTGGACCCCCAATGGCAGTACGACGATCATCACGCCACCTGTCACCAGGTTGAGATGGTCGATCGTCTATCCTGCTACCACTACCGCTGGCCCACCGGTCATTTTCAGCAGGTGGGGCACCTTCTGCTGCCATGCGTTTGAACCTGGGCACATACTTACCTGGAGTTGGTGCAGCAGCAGCTGGAGCAGTAGCACTGGGCGGTGCTTCCACTGGACGTGATATGGCAGACTGGTCGGAGAGCCTTAATGGCGCGGCATTCGATCTCCCCAAAAGCTCCTCTCTCCTCTGCCTTTCTTTCTCCTCCAGTTCCCTCTCACGTTGCCTCTGCTTTTCAGCAATCTCATCCAACTTGGCTTTACGCTCAGCTTCTTCTTTCTTTCGCCTCTCCATCTCTGCAAAATCCAATCGTCCAGAAGCAAATGTTACATTACACGTCATTAATGCAACATATACAAACAAGCAAAGATCATCAAGATATATACTCTTGTTAACTCAAAATACGACTTTAGTCCAAATACCATAAACTTTTCGACTCTTGAAATATCATGATTTTTTATTTTTAGTCTGCATAGTTACAAGAGAACAGAAATTAAGTAAAGGAAGACAATGGGCTCCAACAATGGGGTAAACTCCAAACCCACTAGATTTCTAGGACAGGTGAGGGGTGCAGAAAAAGGAAGAATGGCTAAGTTACCAGAAACATCTATTCATGTGATGGTAAAGAAGTTACACCAGGTGGAAGAGAATATGCAAATGTTTTGGGTGGAATAATTATAAGCATCGGTGCAGAAACTAAGTATATCCTGAAATACTCAAAAAGCGAACAAATACAGGGAACAGGGTAATGTAGTCCTAAGTAACAACTAACTAAGAAAGGGGCTTATATGTTCAGAGACCATAGGCATGTATATCTGTATTGTGATAGTGGCATTCTAATGGAAGAGAAAGCCTCAATATCAAAAACATTCATATGAAAAAATAATGAATGATATAAACAAGGGCAAGTCCAGACTGAGATGGGGCAGGAGAAGTCATATCATGCATCAAAATTTCTTGAGCAGCATTGCAGTATAAAGCACATCAACCAAAATGAAATCCCTACAATTTTATTTGGAATTCAAAAAGGAAAAAGTACCTTCACGCTTCCGTGCTTCTTCCTCTTCACGCAATCTTATTTGTCTCTCCTCCTCACATCTCAGATAATATATAAATTTCCTCTTAGCCTCTCTTTCTTGTTTCCGTGACTGGATGATTTGGTTGATCCGCTCCTCTCTCTCCATCTCAAGTCTGTTAAATTCAGCCTCCCTACAACTAACCACTCTCTCTTGGAATAAATTCTGTACAAATAGGTTCAAGAAGTTAACTAAAAGACTTACTGAAGAATGCTACTTTACAAAAAGAAGCATACTAATAATTTATTAGATGTAAAATACTAAAATCTAAATGCCAACTTTTTAAAATTGACAGTGTGTATTAAAAATGAAAAAGGAAATATATAAGAAATTCAAGTTAGCAATTAGCAAACAATGAGTATGAGTCCTCAAATGAAACTAGTAGGATCCAATTCTCAAATGCAAGAAATTTATCAAGTTCTTTTCTAAATCTTCAAGGTAATTTGTCACTGCGTTATTCTGTACTTTTGATTCTTTACGTAAACCTTCTACTATGCATAATATCCATTGCAGCATGTGCATGAATCAAGTATAAAGAAAAGATTTGGAAGTTTTACAACAGTTGCAGGACCCAGGTGCAACAAAACAATTGAACCTCAGTCGGGAAATAGTAACCTCACGAAAATCTCTCAGCCTAATTATTATTTTAAGGTTTAGTTGCCTTAGAACTAAACTGCCCACGCTAATAATAAGATGAATCAAACAATAGTTGATAGGTTTTTCAACTATCTTGTACATAACGTGCAGGTTGTGGTTTAAAAAACAATTCTGCTAGAAAGTTTTTTCACTCAATTCTGAACTTGGTTTTGGTTAGCCCAAAATTGAAATAAACATAAAGCAAATTTTTCGAACTTTGGAATTCTATTCGGTCTCTAGTTGGATTCAAATTAGACTAGACCAGGTTATAATCGTCCAACATAAGCACCTTACCCAGCGTCACAGGCGGAAGTTTTCTTGCATTAGACAAACATCTTGACAAGTTAGCAAACAGAATACCAGCAATCTCACTATCACATAGATCAAGTAATAAAACAACAAAAAGTTAAACCTTGCTCTCAGACATACGACCAAGCCTCTTTTTCTCCTCAAGGTCTCCAGCATGTCGTTGTCTGCTTAGCTCAATCTCTTGCTGTATATATATAATAAAGAGTATAGTCAACATATCAACATAATAAACAAGACATACTAATGATACAAATAAAATATTACACTTCCACGTCAAGTTAAGACAAGAACGTGGAAGAAAAGTATAGTAGATGTTAGCCTCGGTAAAAATAACTTTTGAGGACTATAAGAAACTATAATGCATACCTGTTGTTCACGCTCATGAAGAGCTTCCTCCTCTGCAAGACGCCGTTGATAAGCAGCTTCAATAAGCGGAGAAGACTCCTCTCTTTTTGCCCTCTCCAAGTAATCCAATGTTTTCACAAGCTTCTGTAATTTTTTCTCCATTTCTTGCCTCTCCTTGAGTTGCTCACTCAGGGCCAGCTCCATTAAAGATTGCTTAGTTATCTTTATCTGGATTAGAAATAAGACACATAATTAAAATTTTCCTAGTTAAATACCAGTGAGAAGGAAAAAAAAAAGGGTTCTTAACGCACTCCCTCCAGAACTGGCCTCTTCCCTTTTTTCCTGTTGGTTTCCACTGTTAGCAGCAAAGCTTGGGCTTCTTGAAGTTCACGTTCCTCTATTTCCCTAAGAATTCTTTGATTCTTCATTTGCTCAAACTCAGAGGCAAGTCTTCTCTGTTCTGCCTCTTCAGTTATTTTCTGCAGTTTTAGCCTCTTCGCCTCCTCCTCTCGTTCCTTGAGATTTTCAAGAAAATGATATAAATACTTCATGTAATTTTAATTATATAAGTAAGCCAAAAATCATCATCTGTTCCAGATATCAAAAGGATATACCATCTCAAGAAGTTGACGTTCTTGTTCTTCTTTGCGTTTTTCAATTATCAACTTGCGTGCAAGAAGTCTCCTATGTTCCTTTTCAACAGTGTCCACCAAAACAGAAAGAGTTTCCCCTGATTTCAGTGATCTCTTTACAGGAGGGTGGATCATGATTCTCGCTTTGCTCAGGGATTCGGCAAAAGTTGCCAGGTGATGCCGTAGGCCTTCGGACTCAAGATTCTGACATGGAAGTAATTAACAATAAAAACATAATCACATGCATAATAATTCATTTGTTGCTTAATGATAAACTAATAAATAAAACGAAAGGCAAAATGTTTTCAAGCATTTTCACACAGTAACAAAAGGATGGCTCATACTAAAGCAGAATTCCATGACTTCTCTTCCTGGTTGAGACTATCTTACTCAACAGCATGTATTAATGCATTCTTACAAACCCCAAAGTTCATTAGGCCTACTTAGTTCACAACAAAAAGGCATAGTATATTTTTCTGTTAACAATCTGTTTAATTATCCATGCACATTTATCAAGCCAATAAATTGTTTCTTTTCAAAACCAAGTTCAGGTAGCAGTGTCCATCTTGTCAGATAAGCCCACTATTCTCCATCAATTAACTGATGCATCCTTTATCTGAAGGCAAAGCATTGATTTTAACCAAAAAATATCCTTTCAAAGGTAAGCATACCAAATGATGCAGGGCAATCTTGTTGCAAATAGGATAGGGATTTATTTCTCGTTGTAGTAGGATTTTATTCTTGTTTAGTTTAGGGCTTTTAACTTTTTTAGGTTTTTAATTACTTATTTTTTAGAGTTTTAACTGCGTATTTTCCTAAAGCTATTAGAATTGTGGGATTATTTTGCCTATATAAGTGCAATCTTTGTACACATTAAATCATCAAATTCAATACAATCAAATTATTTTCTTACTAAATTTCGAGTTTCAAGTTACATTTTCATCATTTCAATGATTATGATGAATCCAACCAAGACCAAATTCAAGTTTTACCATTAATTCAATCATGATGATGTGTGTTCTGGCAACATTAATTTAGTATGGAGAAGACATCTCTCAGTATAAATTCACAATTGTTCATGTGATCCGAGAATCATCATTTGCCAGAGTAAGGTGGCAAAAATAGTTTAAAGTTACCTTATTACCAAAGAAAACAGCATCCTTCACATAGTCCACTTTCATGGCTAAAAAGTTGTGCTTAACAGCATCCACGGAAATCTTTTCCACAACGGAGAAGTCAAAGAAAGGTATTGTCTTAGATAAGTTAGCAATATTCATTGTCTGATACACCTGTGATACCTGGAAACAAAGAGCGGAAAGAAAGGCACAATGAGACACTATAAAGGTCATAAGTAATGCACAATGAACAATGCAACAGTTGATAGTGATTCACACCTGCCGCAGCGACCTCAGAGTAGCAAGCTTTTCCAGTGAAGGAATATATTTAGACAACTGCACTTCCGTAACAGAAGAAGCTGAAGCAAGCTTACCCCCAAGCTTCGATATTTTTGTTAACAAGGGCTGTACTTTTAATCCCAGATCTAAAGGCAGAAACTCATGCTCTAAAATATGGTAAAGGTCTTTCACTTCCTGAGCGACACACGTCATCACACCTCTGGATATCTACAGACCATTAAAAAAAAAAAAAACTAAGAAAGAGTTTGCACCGAGCAATAAAAATATCAAATTAACAGCAGAAATACGATCTCCCTCGTAGCACAGATAAAACTGAAGTCCTCGCAATCGAAAGGGGACAAAAGCAAAGAGAGACAGACATTTCGTTGAAACTCAAGGATGCATAGAGACAAAAAAAAACACGTGTCTCCCTCATATCACAGATAAAACTTAAGTCCTTGCAATCAAAAGCGGACGAAGGCAAAGAATGCAAGAGATTTAGTTAAAACCCAAGGATGCATAAAGACAACAAACTATAAAGTATAAAATCAAGGAGCAGCAAGAGGTATAAATCAATTCAGAAACCTACTTACCAAGTCCGAGAGAAGCAATGTCCGAGAAAGCTGAAATGAGTTAAAAGCGATCAGCTACCAAATGAAATATAGTACCCCCTCCATCCCATAATGATAGACTTGCTCTTTTTCATTTGTCCCAAATTATAGGCTACTTTCCTTGTTGAGAATATAGATGATTTTTTAGTTTTCTAATATGTTCCTATTTAATGTGTCACGTTATTAACAAATATGAACTACTCCTATTTAAAAGATTATTTAATGTATGAAGTATATTAGGGAAAATGTAAGAAAAAATTATATTTCCAACTTTATTAATTACATTTTCTTAATCTGTGTGAAAATGGAAGTAAGTCTATCTTTGTGAGACGGAGGGAATATAAGATAATAACATGAAACCAGAGATTGAGCTAGAACTTAATTTACCACTTCTCTGCTCTCAGTTTTGGGTTCAACATCAAACGCAATAAGATTCGCTACCCTCAAACTTCGCTCTTTCTCATTTTCAAGCTCCAAATGAGATGCATCGTATGACCTATCATAAGGAGGCACTGAAAGTGCAGCTAAAACAACAGATGATGCTATTAACTGCAAATCCTTCTGGCTTAAGTTCTTATTAAAACTTTTCTGAAGTGAGAAAAGCTTAAGCCATGCATAAGCATGATAAAGATGGTTTGATGACATCCAGAAGATTTCTGATAGCTTGGCATAATAAACAACCATCAAGGAGGATTTAGGTGTTTTCTTAACCATACACATCAAGCCATGTATATCCTCAATAGAACGAAAAGCTTCCTGCAAGAACCAAGAAAGCAAACGTAACAATTTTTTAATATCGTCATAATTTATGTCAAAAATCATATTTATGTTAAAAGGGTAGATATAAAACAGCCACCAACCAGACCTGCCAAAGTTCAAGCTCCGTGGCAACTTTCAGTTGCTCAAATCTAGCATCCAGATACAGCTGCAAGCTTTCTGGAGCAGTAAGATCAGGCCTGTCTCTCTGGTCTCGGTACTTGTTAAGATTTGCCAGGTGGTTCCTGATGATTTCACACAACCGCCTAAATTCTGTAGTTCGTTTGTATTGCTTGCAGAACTGGAATGCACGGTGTGCAGTCATCTGAACATTTCAAATCAGAAACTCAGTAAATCCTCGTGGAACAAAAAGTGATAGAGCAATGATTAGTCTTCAATATGCCAGTGGTACATAACAGACATCACCTAAACGATAGAGGTAGGTATAATCTAGATGAGTTCTTTGACATGACACATTGCATTTGAAGAAACCGCAACACAACAAAAAACATTTTGAATGTGAACAACATAGAGACTATCAAGATCTAATTTAAAAGCTCCTGAGCCTAATTAAACAGAAGGAAAAAAGTATTCACAAGAATACAATCTCATAATTTATTACGATGAACGCCAGTAAGCATTAAACCCTAGAAGACAAAAGATCTAGAGAACGTTTTGACAACAGTTTCATCATAGTAATCCAAAGAAAGTGTGAGCATAACGACTCAAAGAAAGCCTGAAAGGTAAGCCCGGAAATGATGGAGTAGAAGGAGAAGCAGAAGAACGAGGAGGCGAGGTGTAAAAAGAGAAGTTAGATAGCCCTATCACAGATACTAGTAGAAGGCTGGCAAAAAGCAATTGGATCAAGTGGTTTTAGGAGCTCGCCAATTGATTCAGATGGATAGGTCATAGGTGTTCAAGAAAAATTTACAAAACAGCCAACCAACATATGCTGTATATTGATCATGAGGAAGAACAAAGTGAAAGATTTGCTAAATCAACTTAATCAGGCATGATAATTTTTAAGTGTTCTTTCAGAGATGGAGAGGTGAACACACCAGTTGGGACCATCCAAGAAATGTACAAGATAAATACACATTCTCTGACCATATACATTAAAAATTCAATGATGTACGACTCGTAAGACCAGAACACAATCATGCAATAAAAATAATAAGTCTTCTCACTCCATATTTCAGATCTGCAAATATATGTCGTCAACGATATAAGAATCCATTATTAAGCTCTACCAAATGGGTCAGGGTCAACTAATAAAACCAAGCGCCTGTTTGAGCCCCAATTTTGGCTAATAATGCTTTGTGGAATAGTAGATTGATGGAGAACATGTAATTAAAAAATAAGAAAAAGTTTTGGGTTTGAGTATCATAATATTTTATTCAAGAGTGTGTAGTTGAAAAGAAGGGAAAGAAAAATATATTTTTGGAAATAATGGGATCAAACAAGGGCTAAATACCTACTTCCAAATGGCAGCATGCAATAATTTCTTAAAGTAGGAGGTTACAAAACTGACCTACACCATAATAGATTGTTGATTCTTGTAGGAGAAAAATCTTGTTAGAAATACACTTGTGGAAAGACAAACTTAAATTAACATATACAAGATATTGATACTATGGAGAAATTTTTGTTCACTATTATTGATTATCAAGAATAAGAAAAGTTAATTTTGGAAATATATAAGTTGTTCCTTCAATTTTTTCTGATTATAAGAAATCAGCAACTTGAAGAATATCAGCTATATCAGCTATAGAAAGGTTAACTGTAATAGCAGAAAGGAGAGAAATATTTGCATAACAAATTGCACAAAGCATAGTTATGCTGTACTACTAAAAATATCTCCATATACATTATGAGTTCATAGCCTCTGTTGGCTGATGGTAAATCATTGGCAACATGGATTTGTTGTATAATATTTTTTTTGCACTAAGGAAAGCCATTAAAAAGTCAGCTACTGAAAAGCTGGCTTAACAGATAACATGGTAATGAAAATACACAGAATTTCCAATTGCAGATAAAAACTCTGGCATGTGCTGAAGATAAAATTCTATGAACCAGAAGTGTATTTAAGAAAATCTCACCGCATATAGAGCTTCCAATCTCGAGTTGTTGCGTAGAATTTCCAACACTGTTCTATATGTCTCCCACAAGAACTTAAACCATGGCGTGACGAGCTCACGGTCAGATCTGTCCTTTCCTTTTTCACCACTAACATAGCTCAACATTAGATCTTCAGGCCTTCTATCAGCTTCTAAATCATCTACATCCAGAGCTTCTTCTAAGGCCTGTGCTTGACTACGTGCAAGCTCAGCTTTCTCTGTGGACAGCTGCATAAAATGCTTTATCACCTCCTCCAGTGAATTAATGTTAACTTGTTGGCAGATACTACGATACTGAATAAGACCATCCTTAGCATGCCTGCCCCTCCTCATGTCAACACATAGCTCTACATACTTGAACAGTATCTTCTCGTGTGTCCTTGTCCATGCTCTATACCTCCTTGAGGTAATAAAACTATGAAGCGCCTCAAGAGCTTCTTGCTTTTGTCCAACATTGATCAACTCTGCATCAGAACATTAGAGGTTATCTCCAAGAAACATATCGAGAATGTAAAAGGAAAAGAGATATTTCACTGCTATACAATACAAGAATGTGACAAAATCTTGAAGAAGAGAGATAACACGATATATGAGAAAGTCTTGACAAGTACACAGTGCATACTTTACTGTACAACCTCGATGATTATTTTGGAAGGGGACCAAAGGCCATTACCAATGTTTAATCTTGCCTAGCCAAAGTCTAATGGATGGCAGTGTAGAAATTAAAATCCACCATTTCAGAAGGAAGAATTATATGGCCGTTCGATGCCTCTCTCATAATGCTGATACAGTCATACTCAACATAATGAAATAATGGATAATTTTATATTCTACAACAATAAACAGATAAATGCAACACATAACCAGCTCAAAGTTCTTTTTGTGGCAACTGTAATGGGAGAGGAGAAAAAACAAGAAATACACAAAAAAAAGGTATATGTAAAGAAGAAAAAAGTGACCATTGATTGCACTGGCTGTGAGAAAATGCCAGGAAATAGTTGCAACCGTTCAATTATCACTCACCTTCAGCTCGTTTCAAAGCATTCTCAGGTCTGGCAAAAGTCGCCATCTCAAGAATCTAACAGATCTTTCAGCTGACCGAGGCACAGAATAAATAAAATAAAATTAGTCACAAAATATTATTTGTAGTCACAATAAATGCAATGAAACTAATCTACTGTACAATAATGACGAATGAGAAAACAACGTTCAAGATCAAACACTTTCGCAGAAGGAGACAATAGAACAATATAGACACATTGAAATAGCCAATAAGAACGAAGTTTTCAAGCTACAGTTTGGCATGTACTGAATGATCTGACATGTTTATAATTTGTTCCCACTCTGACTCGTGTTTCAAGTAAATTTGATCTATATAATTTTTCCTGATGATAAAATTTCAAACTTTTCATTACTCTCCAGTGAACTAATTCTCGCAAAAGCCACAATTTGATCATCCTACACCATTTTCGTATCATAATCCGTCAGAAATGATATATGCATCAGCAAGGCAGGAGATGTTCCTCGTTAAAACTTTTATTGGATAGCTAAAATCTTCTCGAGTACAATTTCTAACAAAAGGGAACCCGTGTCAAAAAATTAAAAAAAAAAAAGTTTCAATTTCCCTGTTGATTTTGTTTATCTATTTCTCGCACATTTCCTCATTAAAAAATTATAATTGAGACTGCCATTAAATAACAAAAAATATCTAATATTTTCCCGGACAGTGAATCCTGAAAGTAGACAAAATGTCTGAAAGTAGACAGTGAGCCGCGTGGAATATATCAAAACAAATAGTGATAGGAAATAGCGCATATCGTGTGAATTATCAAAATTTTATGAGCAACAACGAGTCACACCTCCAAAAAACCAAATCAATTCAAAACCCAATCTACACACGCACACTCATACACGCGCAGAGGAAGACGCCAATTATTTATTGGGATATGAACCTCAATCGAATTGATAAAATAGCGAAACAAAAAATTTGCCTTTTCAAACTTAATCTCTTTCTGTGTGAAGAATTGTCTGAAATGAGGGTTTCAGAGGTAAACAGAGGAAATTATACCTGGATCTATATTCCGCACAGACGTTCTTTGCCCTAGCTCTAAAACCTGAGAACTGCGGCTGCAGGTTATTGAAGAGAGAATCGGCTTTTAAAAAAAAAAGGGGTAATAGACTAAACCGAACCGTCCGGTTCACTTGTGAAATTTTTCAAGATGAAATGATTCGTATATTGAGGAATTGTTTTGAGGAAAATTCATATATAGGAAATTAATTATGATCAATTTCAAAATTAAGAAATGAGATTTAAAATTTCAAAAATTAAACATTATTAAATTTTATTTATAAAATAATTCATTAAACATATATTTTATTAATTAAATATATTTATGTCACAATTCTATACAATTGGTCAAAATTATTGAATTAATTGGTCATAGACTATTTCTCGGTCACAAATCAAAAAAATTATATGCCACAAGTTATTTCACGATCATAAATCAAAAATTTTATATGTCACGTTTTATTCATCGATGACAAATTTATCAAATTCATTGGTCGAAAATTATTTATTGATCACAACATATTTAATGGTCACAAAATATTAAATTATTAGTCTCAACTTAACGAGATTTTCAGTCGCAAATTATTTATTTCATTGATTACAAGTTAACCAATTTGGTCAATGCTAACCAAATAATTTGTAACCGCCGCTGCCAACTCCAACACCACCACCGCTAGAACCACGAACACCGTCAATTGAAAGCACCGTGGCACTATCCAAAACCACCTCATCTAGAACCACAATCTCGCCAAATCCAATCACAACCACACATCACCACCACTAGATCACCATCGGCAATATAGCCACCATAACAACCACATATTACCGCCACCTCAACAGCTCTAATCAATACAGAGCACTGCGATGCTATCCAAAATCGGATCCCATTGACTATAGCCACAGCAACATCATTGCTATAGTTGGGAACCACCAACACCGTTAGCACTTTCGTACAACCTCACCAAATCCAATCACAACCACACATCACCAAAACCACGGCCACTAAAACAACCACACATCACCATCACCTCGCCCAATCCAATCGACCGAGAGCATTGCACGCATTATCTAACACGCCATCAGCGCTACACTAAACGTGCACAACAGCGTTGCGAACGGCGGACATCACAACGTGCAGTGATAGAGAGATGGCTTTCCAAGCACAGTGCGAATCATCACCAAATCGTGCAGCAGTAGATCGCAATGGCTTCATCGGCGGTGCCCTCCAATGACAGCTTCCAACGACGACTTCCATCATTGTTGAAGTTTCAAAACTTGATAGAGGTTTCTTTAGGGAATATTAATGTTATGATGTAAATATGACGAAATAGAACTCCACGTGCTATACTTTCATGGTTTTCCCCATAGTTGCAATAGAGATTACAGAAGGTGGGATAAATCGAGAAGATAGATAATAGAGATTATGAAAATTATTAGGGTTTTGGAGGTGATTGGATATGGGTTAGGTGGGATGAATATGTATATTAATTTTATAATTATTAATATATAAAAATCTTAATTTTCGTCTGATTTTTGTAAATAAAACTTGTAAATCTTAATTTGAATTGAGAAGTTTAAAATACTTGTTGGCTGTAATTTTCACAATCGTCTATGACAACAACAAAGATACTTATCTCTTTTTAATTTAAAAAACTTCCATCTCTGAACATAATTTGTTTATGAACAATGTCATTACTTCAACTAATAAGCTAATATCCCAAATAATAAATTCATATAGGATGAATATTTAAATCGTTGACTATGAAATTTTTTTTTTTTTTATTTTACAAGTCTCTCCTTATGCATTGTCTATAACTATATGCGCGTTCAAAAAAATTTGATTAGGCCACTGTTTGGTACACATAAAAATTTTCATTTTCATTCTTCTACTAATTTTGAACCACGCATTCTTCAATAAAATTATATTTTCAATCTCATCAATAACTTTTTATTATTTTTCAACCACACATTCTCCATCAATGTTATTTTTTCCATTAATTTTAACTTTAAAAAAATAAATTAAATTATTTTTAATTATTATTTTTTTATGCTTTTGTACATAATGATTTCATCTTAATCATATTTTAGGGAATATAAAGTTTTCATTGAAACGAAAAAATTAAAATTTATCTAAAATAATTATTAAAATTAAAATTAAAACAGATATGATCTATAATTTTTTCATGCTAATTTTTTTTGTATATTTCACGTTATCATATCATAATATTGTCGAGATTATAAAAAAAAATTAAATTTGAAAAAATGCTGCCAAATCAAACAGTAAAATAATTAATGAATTTCAATTAGCTTGACCGAGTTATTCCAATACATTTATTATGTTACTTGTTAGTCTTTATCAATCACATTAGCTAGAAATTAACATTTTATAATTTTTGAAATACTTATAATATGTTTTTTCACGAAAATGATCTCATATATATAAATAAAAAGTATGAAGAATGTATATCTTGATAAATTAAAGAAAGAAATATAATAAAATAACAATTTCAAGTTATTATGGAGGGGTTAAATAGAAAATATAAATTTATGTTGCTATTGTACTTTTATTTGGAAAAGGGTAATGATATTTATCGTCGTGACGTGAGATCCCNCGCACGTTTTGTACACTAGTATTTGGAAAAGGGTAATGATATTTATCGTCGTGACGTGAGATCCCATTATCTCTTATATTTCTCTTTCTTTCTCATTTCCCTCATATAAATTGAACTTTTCAATCTCATTATTTCATGACTACTATACCACTAATGATTTATCATCATGATGATAGATATGATAAATAGTACGTCTTCAACCATATTCTAACTACAGATAAAGTTAAACTACTTAAATTTTGTTTATTGTAGTAATTAAATTTTTAATTTCTTTTCTTCGGATTCTTATCCTCAACATTCTATTAATTACTACGTCTCATCCTTGATGGTAATTTATATCAAAATATTCTGTCTTTATGCTTTAAAATTAGTGAAAAATAATTATCCACGCTTTTTATTTATTTTTTTGAAAGATAAAATGGAAAAACTGTTATTAAATACAAAATGTGATAACCAATAGAAAATTTGAGGATAAAAATGACATGAAAAATCGTTAGAGACACAAGTGTTATAATGAATAAAGATTAAAAACTTTAAGTGCCACAAAAAAAAATTGTAGTATGAATATAACATTTTTATAAAAAAAGGTGAAAAAGGGCGCGAAATGCATCGTCTTGCCCTTTTTTATTACTATTTTATTTATTTTCTACTTTGTTCCCTTTTTATTTATTTTTTTGCGTCTAGTTGGGCGTGCTATTTTTTTTTCTACATAGTATTTTATATATTTGATAAGTATTATTATAATTATCAAATGATTTTTAGATTGATTAAAATTTAAAATAAAAAAAGCTTCTTTTTTTTTTACGTCTGTCTTGGCTAGCCTAACTTGAAGTTTGATTTCTACTATTCGTCACGCTTTACACATTTTAGAGTACCGAATTATAATTATACCTTTTGAAAAATAAAAAATTATCTGGTGGTCCAAATTTTAGCAGTCTTTTCAAGCGTTTGCAAAGATTTGCATTCCAACTTCCAAGGACACGTGGAAACTCTTAAAAACATAATTTGTTAATCAAATTAAAATAACAAAATCGTAAAATCCGTAGTTTTAATCAATGTATTATTTTACGCAATAAACTTTGAATGGGATGACCCGGGTGAACTATTATTTTTTAGAAATTTCAACAACACAAGAACATTAACAAGTAATAATATTACTACAAAATCACGTGCAATGCATGTGTTCCTTGCTAGTTTCTTAAAACTCACGAAATAATACTATGTAAACTATAATTTTTGAATATACAACGAAAAGTGTAACTGCTCCATATACATAGCGCGTGTTCTTTTAATCTTATGAAAATACAATATGAAAGTACAGCTACTCCAACTCTCCAAGAACACAATGTGTGTGTTGTGAATTTCTCTGACGTATCAAGAGACTCCACCAATAAAGAAATAATTTGTTTACTCTAGAAATTTACTTAATTTACTTCTAAGCTTAGCCAAACATGCTAATAAAATCAGTTCCTACTCAGTGAATTCATGCATCAGCCAATTGATGTAGCTCCAGTTACAACATTGTCCAGGCCATTAATACGACAAACCAGGAAATGCAAGAAAAACAAGTTTCTGTTAGTAGCAACATAAACAGGTTAAGGAAGTCGTGTCGTTCCTCTCAAACTGTTACACATATTAGCTCGTAGACATCAACTACAAGTGAAACACAATGAATATAATCTAATGTAACAATTACATCATATACCGAACACCCAGAAAAAAACAGTTCAAAGAAATATAATACTGTCGATAGTACTTGGTGACTAAAGTCATCGCTATCCAAGTTTACCACCCAACAAACCATAACATTCCACTCATTTAAAGTTGAAAGCCTATTGAGCGGAGAAACTTCCCCTTGCATAAAATTCATTATTTAGCTTGCACGGCTTTTGATAACATCAAGCCCTATCTCAGTTGGATCGGTTGCTTGTAGTTCGATCTGAATTCCATCAAGTTCCCTCTTAAAGCTGTCCTTTGAGCTGGCATAAATCATCTTGCATCTGACCCTTGAGGTATCAGGACACCTTAAATGGCAAATAAAACATGTCAATAAACCACGATTAATGAAAGTATAATTCATTTGTTTGAAATGTAGAAGTGCAATATGTTATAAAAGCACAAATTATCTCGACCCCTGAAATATAATGAGACCTTACACGGCAATAGAAAAAAGTCAACAAATCAAGGTTCATGAGAAGTGTAATGCATTTGTCTGAAATACAAAAGTGTAATATATGGTGCAAGCATATTTTAATTGGGCACCAGCAAAATGCCAATTACCAAGCTATGAAGAAAATCCTGCTTTTCTGACAATTCTCCTCTGTCACAAAGTCAAAATCATACACAGCATAGCGACATTCATCTGCAGGAAGACTTGCAATGAAGTCCTCATAGCTCTGAGCTGGCTCGCCTATTTTTTCAACAATGATTTGCTTCTGTTTCTCCTCTATCTTGAAGACAATGAAGCGATGAGTCCTTTTTGCCTTCAGTTCCAAGAACTTCAGCTTGCATTCGTCATGCACAGCCATCCCAGATGCAGCGTTAGCCTATAAATAGGATCAAATATTGAAAATCATAAACTCGTGTGGATTTCAAAAATTTAAAGTCATGAAACTATATTATAGTTACCTTAAAGTCAGTTAAAATAACTATGTTATAATTCACCAATGGTATTAGAAAAAATAAAATCAGTAAAATCGAGTATAGATGACAAGACCCATTGGATCAATCAAATCTGTACACACTAAGCACTGCTGAGCTCAATTACATTCACCAATTTTTTTTCCAAATCGAGCAAAAATTAATCAGAATTATAAACATAGATCAAATGCCCAATAACCACTGCAAAATACCCGATAGATCGGATAACAAGTGGGCAGATAAATAAACAGTATTAACAACAAAATCTGCACGTACCACTTCAAATGACACCAAAATATAGCTTCAAAATTTAGATCAAGCACAGATCAAACCATTGTTAGAAACATAATTGGAATTAAACTGAAAGCCCTAAAAAGTTAATATGATGGAAAAGTCAAATACAAAAGCTTAGGACTCACCATTTTATGGTGTATTCTTTAGTCTGGAGTAATGAACACGATCACACACAGAGATGGAGAGAGTTTATACTACGAGTCCTGTGCTAATGCGAGCTCCTCTTTATCAGAGGCTCTTTGAGAGGGCATTGATAAGGTGTAACTCGAGCATACAGCTGTATCGTGCGAGTGGGTATCAAAAGGCAATGAGTTGATTCCACGTAAATGTTGAGATTCTTGGAAGAATGATTTGAGGATTAACTTGCTCGTGCGGCTCAAGCCAACTTCGCCCAAAGCTGGAAGCTTGTTTTTCCTTTTTTGTGTCTTGTCATTTTTTGTTTATCAAATTATTGCTTATCTTTTGAATTATTTGAGTAGAAGTATTTGCTATATGCAAAGAGATACAATTTGATTTCTTATTTTATTATTTATTTAGGGCATGTTCAATAGAGATTAAAATCAGATTAAAATTGAAAAACTAACTGTTATTATTGACTTTTATTAAACGAGTGTGATCCAATAACGACTTTGGTATAAATTTTAATTGGATTAAAATTTATACCAAACACACCATTAGTGCCCATTGTTGAAATAATTATTATTCTACTAACACGAATATTGATCGTGTCAAAAAAAAGTGTACCATTTGCAATTTTTTCTTATTTTCTAAACAAATCAATCGCAAGATATATTTGATGTAGAGTACTCCTAGAGGTGGCAATGGGCCGAGCCGACTCGGCCCATGCCCACACGAGCCGAGCTCGTGGCTCGTTGCCCACGAGCCGAGCTTCGGTTCGGCTCGTGGGCATTGGGCGAGCTCGGCCCAAGGCGAGCCGAGCGGCTCGTCCGATTTTAATTTTTTGTTTAAATTTTTTTTTTTTTTTAAATTATATCAGCCTTAAAAAAAAATTTTA
>CAIGRF010144577.1:0-12527 GCA_903798235.1 Fraxinus ornus
AAAAAAATGTATATATTGAATTATGAGCTCAATAAAATCCTGCTTAGCAAAAATAATCCTGCTTAGCAAAAATTTGGATATTTCTTGCTCATTGTAAGACAATTACTTATTCACAAATTTTGTACATAATTAGCAATATCAAAACCCAACATGTGTAATATCATTTTACTTGTGCAATTTATGACCACCTAATATTAAAACAATGAATTTGAGTTGTTGAAGGACTTTTTGACAGTATCTTGGTGACAACTACATGAATTTTCAAGATTTCTAGATTCTCGAAAGGTATTGATACTGTGAATGAATGTATCAATACTTTGTTAGAAGTAGAAGGCACTTTGATAGGATCTTCACTTGATCGATGGAGGAACAATATGTCCATTTTTATCCAATGTTCTTCTATAGATGGTCAGAATTTCATCGGGTTCGAATCTTGTACTTTGACTCGCTCGACCTTTGCATTTTCTGATTCATGGAAATGTTTCTGCAAATTTCACGAGAATAATCCCCTATTATAGGGTATATGTGTCGGACCCACAAACTGACGTAGCGAGGCTGGATTGTTCGAATTGTCTTGTTTTTTCCTTGAAATCAATGAATTGGTTTTCCCACCATTTTGGTGGAAAAATGATTTTCCATCTTTTTTTTTTTTTTTACCGAAAAAAAAAATCCCATTTAATGGACAGTTTTCATGCAAAACAAAGTCAAACGAATGGTATTCGGTATGATAAATTTTAANTGGTATTCGGTATGATAAATTTTAAATTTTTTTTATTATTATTATTTGACAATTGGAACAAATTCTAGACTCAATGGTAGAAAAAATCATCAATTTCATGGACAATTTTCATAAAAAAAGAAGCCAAATGTGGAAAATTATACCAATCAAACATAATTAATTACAATTCCTAGTAAAACAATTTCTAGACAATTCAAGTCCCTGTAAAACATTTTCTTTCAACTCATTCTCCACTTTTACAATCAAACAGACCCTAAGTTCATTCTATTTTTCAATAATTCGTCTCGGACTTTTTTCTACCATTTGTAACAAGTTCCAGTCTTCAGTCATTTCCATTTAAGAATTCAGTTGTCCATTTTTTTATTATCTTAAATTATTTATATTTTAAACCCACCAGGTACATGTTTAAAAATGATAGACTTGCTCAATTAAAATACATATAGTAACATAGTCAAATGTAAACGTGTGTTGATCAAATTTTTTGTACAAATAATCCAGGCATGCCCGGGCTTACAAGTCAAATGATGTACATACGATAAAAATCTAAAAATCCAATGCTAAAGACTCAAAATCTTTGTTATATTGTTCTTATTTGCATGTTTATATGTTTCAATGACGAATTTCGATCACTTGATAGAAAAACAGAAAGGGATTATCGATCCAAAACATTATCAAACTTTATAATTCATCAAACTCTTTATCTAATATAATCATCCATGTTGAAATCAATGAGAATAAAAAATAGCGGAAGCATAAACATACCTCAATTCATAGATCTCCTAATCTTTTGACTTGAATAGGTTATGATCTTCCAATTGATTGTTGATCTTCTTCTCAATTTCATTCTTTGTTGATGGGAAGTAAAGAATCTCAAGAACACCAACAATTGGGGACCATGACCCCTATAATAGGAATAAGATAATGAATGGTCATTATCTTTCATTTGTTTCAAATCAACCCCTCATCAATTTGAAACAAATATCCGGTTTCTACACTTTAATTCCATGAAACCTAATACTCATTAGTCAAAATATAATTTTATTGGATCACTTTAATTGACTAATATTTAAACAATAGCAATACACATTTTAATATATTATACATGTGTGGCCCCATATATGTTGAAATTTTCCAACATCACTTACAATTGTTTTTTGTCATTCCATGAAGCTTGAAAACTAGAAAGAGTAAGCCACATCTTTATCTGTACAAAGATGTCCCAAATCTGTAAAATGGGCACCAAACCAAAGTTATGTGCGACTGCTTCCGTTGATATTGTGATGCAAAAATCCTTTCAGATGGTCTTGAAGTTCACTAGACTCAACCAAACTATAAAGAATTTTAATTTATTTAGTTTAAGGATGAACTTTACAAGTTATTTTTGAATATTGTGAAAACAACCAATGTGATGCTTTTATGTTCGCGATTTAAAATTTTCTCCATAAATCACAGGGCAATTTCGAGCCCCCATCACCTCGACTAGCCTCTCACGCCTACCATGTGTGCGTTATGGTCTATTGACTGGTGTGCCACACATTGTATTCTGGTTCGCTGAATGTTAATGACACTTGTTACTATTTGATTAATTCGAATATAGAAGACAAATAAAATATTAGGAAATATATAAAAAATTATTTTATTTCTCTAAAAGGATAGAACCCAAGAGCGGTACCAAAAACTAGGGGCAAGTAGCAGCGATCATTGACAGTTGATAATCAATAATTGAACTGAAATTTATAAAGTTAAGAGTGAGCATAAAATGGTTTGATTTGAGTTTCTTAAGAATTGGGCCAAACCGATTTCGTTGGAAATTGTGATGAAAATAGAAATATTGGTTCTACGGACAAATCGAACAATTAAGGGCAATTTGAACATCTGATGTGCAGATTATTGTGATTCAAAACTCAAGCCTTCATAAATGGATAACTAGTCTTCCTTTTAGTCTGCAGATTATTGTGATATAAAACTAGTCTTTATAAATGAATAACTGATCATTCTTTTAGGGCTCATTTCGCATAGTTTTTTGCTTCTACTTTTACTCTGTAAAAGAGCTTTTGATAAAAATTTCTTAATTTTTGTTTGAAAATTAATTTTTAAAAGTTTTTATTTCGAAAGTGCTTTTAAATAGCCACCTTGAACTAACTTCCTCTAAAAGCTCTTCTTACTTCCAAAAGCACTTTCATAAAATTAGACAAATGAACTCAAAAGCTCCTTTTAACTTTTCAAAAGTCATGCCAAACGGATCCTTAATCTTCTTATCACACATATGTTTCACAAATACTCGACATCACAACCAAAAATGGTTTCAGGAAGAGTTAATAGAAGACCTCAACATTCTAGTTTAGAGGAATGTCATCTATAGTATTGTTTCAATGTAAAGCTTTATTATTTATTAGCGCATTTTCCATGTCTATGCGTCATTTCAGGGAAAAATGATTGTAAGGGCGAGAGAGAGCAGGAAAGGTACTCTCACGAAGGTCAAATCAAGGATTGCTTGAGTTCAAAACTAAGCTGATACTTATATCTAAATGATAATTCTAAATGTACTAAGTGGTTTACAAAATGGTTTACTTAAAGGCCATGTGGCGCCCCTCCAATTATCTAAATGATAATTCTAAATATACTAAGTGGTTTACAAAATGGTTTACTTAAAGGCCATGTGGCGCCCCCCTATTGGAGGGGCGTCTATGAGTATGACTACATGCCCAACAAAAGTTTGGACTTCTTTCTCTTTTGTAAGTAGAGTATTTCCTATAATTCGTTCATTTAGGCTTCCGATGAAGTACCTAGTCGACACTTTCAACTTCCACCTGCAGGTTAACACACCAGACACCCCAATCCAGCTTAAATACATGCTGATTTTCCATTAAGAAACTGATTCTCCACTTCACCACTCACTTAAATCAATTCACATTACAATAGCTCCAAATCTAGAACAAGCATCATGACAGTATAATCATAAATTTGTAATTTGCAATTAATGGTATTCATGGCAGATCCAGGAAATGAGCTCTTAAACTGGGATAAACGTTCCAACATCATCGATGGGATTGCTCTACCTTCACAAGTACTCATTATCACAAATAATTCTCAGAGATTTAAAAGCCAGTAACATATTACTTGACTAGAACATGGAACCCCGAAATCTCTGATTTTGGACTCGCAAAAATCTTCAAGCAAAGATACAGGCAAATACAGAGGCGTGTTGGGATATCAAGTAGCAAAGAATAGTTTGCTTTCATATTGTCTGCCAATAATATATACAAATTCTCAAGGCTCACATATCACCAAATGCTCTTTATTGATCATTTCGCAGTCGTTATATGCTCCAGTTTATGCAATGTGGGGTATTTACTCCATCAAATTGGATGTCTATTGTCTACCGTTCTAGAGTTTTTTGCTTGAGATTGCGAGCGGTAATAAAACAATGGCTTCCACAATCAAGACAGTTCTCTTAATCTAGTGGAATGTGTAAGTTACTGATATGACATATTTAGCCCCTATTTGACAACCATTAAAAAGTGTTTTTTTAGGCAAAATGAGTTTTGAAATAGTGATTTTTTGAAGAATGTGTAGTTAAAAAATAGGAAAAAAAATTAAATTTACGTGCAAAATATTTTATTGTGAAAATGTATGGTTGAAAAAAAAAAAAAGAGGTTCCGTAAAAATGATTGTCTAACAGGGCTTATTCTGTCTCCTCTTTGTTACCTTTCTTTGTAAATAATTGTCGGCTTGGGGAACTTTGGAACAAAGATGCTGCATTAGAGGCAGAGCTCATGGATCTGACACTGAAAGTTCAAGCAACCATATTGAGCTCCTTTGCCTTACCTAGTACCTGCACTACAGACGAGTAATACAGCAAGAAAAATAGCAAATAAAACATGAATGACGAAACAACAATCTTCAACAATTTTTGAGTCTTGCATTTGTTACAGGAAAAAATACATGCACCTTTGCTTATTATAGAAACGAGAGCGTACAGAAAATGAAAGAAATGGTTAACAAAAGGAAATGTTCACTATTCAAACATCTATCACCAAATACTGGATCGTCCAGCAAGAGAGCCTATAACCACTCAATTAGATATAATTATGTCAAATTAATTGACAAGATCATCATCCTACAAAATCAGATCCCTGAATGCTTCAGTTTCAAGCAAGAAATGTTGGCAGCAGTTGAGGGCACTTGGTTCAACCACAAAAGTTGAGTTTCTTCATCACCTTTGCGTATGCCAGAGGGACTATACCAGGTTGTCTGAGTCTACGTTTAGATTTTTTTGACTGCAATAAATAACAGATCGGCTCAATATCACAATTGTATAGGTAGCTAAATGAGCTTTGAAATTTCGAATGTTTTGTATTAAAATATACACGGAAGCTTGCATAGCAATTTATACTGGAAAAAAGAAAATTAAAACCAAGAAAAGAATGTTGTAGATCTTCTAGAGAATCTTATCTGGAAATAAAGAAAACCAAATTGCTAACTTGTGTGGTTCATAAATGCAAAAGGGAGACGAAAAGCAAACAAATTCAACTGTTATTTTCATGCAATAAACCACCAGCATAACTAATTATTTTGCTGACAGGTATGTGTATTCAAAGTTCAAACAAAACTATTAAACAACGAGGTATTCAAACATGTCATCATATAATCACAACACTAACTTATAAATACATTGAGAATCCTCAGATTTGTACTTGAGATAAAAAGGTTGGAGTTTAAACTGTTCCACCACTCTGCTACTCAGCTTTTATGTCCTAGCCCCCTTATCTTTCATCTCAAGCAAATTGTTGCTAGCTATGATGTTCGGACTCGAGTACGGATATTGGGTACAAATACGTATCTAAGTGTAGGATTTTTTATTTTCAAAAATGTAGGATACGAGGAAATGGCTAAAAAAAGTCCAAATTTCGGACACGGGTACGTGTATGACTTGCAAACTTCAAATTTTTTTCCCAAGAAATTCACATGTAAAATGCTAATTAATAATTAAATTTTTTTTTATTATATATGAGTTGATGTTAAACTGATATTTCTTTTCACATTGGAGTCCAGCCTACCTATATTACCCTAGCCCAACACATAATAACCCGTATACACAACCATTATAACCCAATATTCCCAGGCCCACCTATCTATATAATTCAGTTCAAACCAACCCATCAAAAAACTGAAACCCGACAACCAATAGCCCAACACCAAAGCTCAACCCATTACAACACCCAAAACCAATACAATCCTAACCACAAACCCTAAGCTAACTTGATGCTTCCCTTGCCCCAGCCTCTCATCAGACAACCACCACCACCTCCACCTCGCCATGCCGCCATCACCATATCCTCCTCCTTATCCCCAACGACGCCAAACTCACCAAATAAAACAGCCGCTACCCGATCTCTACCGCCGTCAACTTCAGTTGTGCCTCGATCGCAATTGCACCCACCAATCGAGTCTCCACCTTTCAGACATCACCACACTGCCATCTAGTCAGTTTTCTGTTATTTTCTCCGCGGTGGCGCAGCCACGGTCAACCTTCCTAGGTTGTTGTGTTCGATTGAAAATTGCAGTGTCCGGCCTATATTTCATACACATACCCGTGTCATGTCGTGTTGACACGAGGATGCCGGCCGAAAACAAGAGTCCGAGCATCATAGGTTGCTAGTAACTATGTCACTTATGTAATAAAGGAACTACAAAAAAAAAAAAAAAAAAACTAACGATAATCAACCAACAAGGATGCATCAGCTTCACCTATGTAACCACTTCCCCTTACCCCTCAAAAACATATATCCCATATCAATATAATAGGAGCACTCCCCCCTCTGAATCCACCCACCACAGTGCGAACAATATTGAAGAGATTAGAAAATGGTATGTATGCATCTCCAACAAAAAACCACGTAAAAATAAGCCTTGGAAACTAATTTCACTGATGTCTGATGGCAATTACATGAGATCATAGGCCTAAACTATTAATAATTTGTAATGGAATTATAACTTGGGTAAGAGAACATAAGGGTATTCATTCTTTTGGATAAGTTTATTGAAGCCCAGAAATTGTTCAATTGCAATGGGCATATCCCTGATGAGGCTCAGTTCCATGGACAGGTCATTGATGAGGCTAAGGGAAATCTCATATTTTCATTATTCTATTTTTTTTATTAGTATTTGAGATACGTAAAAATGCATTTCAATTATAATGTAAGACATTAATTTGATGTGATATGATAGAACCCATATTGTATCATGGCATTCATATGTGAGGAAGTGTGACTGTGTAGCCTGCAATACAAAAAGTCTAGCATTCTATGTGAAGAATCGTGTGTTTGTCAATGATGTCTGTTCATTCATGACATGTGAATGTATTTTTATGATTTAGAATCAGCAAGTTCAATAATGCTCAAGTATTGTACGAACATATTATATGAGAAATTTTTAGAACTACGGAATCAGTTATTCTTTATGTTATACCACAACTCAGCTTTTGGCCATAAGCATCGGCCTCTGTCACTAAACCACTTCAGGCCTTCAGTTCCCCAAGATGTGAAAAAAACCATCATCAGGATGGCAACTTTTTCCAAATACTGACTTATTTAAGGAGCCTTCATATCTAGGACAGCTTAGGCAACAAATGCAGGAATGCAGAAAACAAATAAAAAAAGAAAAACAAAAGCACTAGCACTAATTTCTCAAGCAACAAATTCAAAACATTAGGAATTACTTGTAGAAGTACCAATAACACAAATTCAAACATCTTACTCTAATTTATGATCTTTACTACTAAATTTTCTTGTAAAACAAATATGTTGTCAGACCTTTAAATGTGCATTGTGTCGTTTCCCCTCCTTCCACCTACGAATCTGTCCATCATTCATTACCCTAAATCTGCCCTTAAAAGACCTGATCAATTCAATTCAATTCAAAACGGAATCATATTAGCACATATCATTTATGCATTATGAAATATAATAGATACATGTAGATGGATAGATATATTTAGTCATATACATACGAATAACCCTTGATTTTATATTTCTTGACTTTGGAAGTGACCGGCGTCATCGGTTTCCTGCTCTTCAACTTCCTTTTCCTCTGCTTTGCAGTAATTTGCCGCACTTGCATGAACTAAAATCACACAATGAAAGCAAATAAATGTACAACTAGACAGATTCCTAAATTTCTGCATATTATTGCACAAATATCATAGGTTCCACCATACTGTTTCACAGTATAAAGGATAGACAAATAAACAAAAGCACAAACTGGCCAGAAAAAAGTAAAGTTCATGTATTTCTTGAAAATGCCTCATACTCTCCCACGTCTTCATAGCAGCCATTCAGGCAACAAAATGAAATGAGCAGAACCCAAAAATTTAACAAATTGAGGATTAAAAGGTGAAGGTTATTACGCATTCAAATAGTAAAATTAAGATATTCAAAAGTTACAATATCTAGACGCTGGAAGCCTCTAACAGTTCCAAGGATGGTTACAATCTTTTAAGGCGCGAGGTACTATAAACTATCTAAATTGCATGAATAAGGATAGTCGCATCTTTAATTGGGATTATAATCCAAAAGCTGTTTAAACTCCTTGCAACATTTGAAGCATGGGTATAAAGGCAAGTCTTTAGCAATAAAGGGACAAAAACACTAACTACAGTAAAATAGGTATTTCACTTTAACTTTCTCAGACGCTATAAATTGTCAGAGCAAGGTATAAACAACAAATCACAAGGTACAAAAGCAAGTCGTAAGCAACAAGGGAAGAGAAACAAATAACCAAAGAAAACCACCCAGTCTATTTCAATTAAACTTTCTCAAACACTGCAAATTGCCGGAGCAAGGTACAACCATCGAGCACGAGGTACAATGGCATAGGTATAAACATAAAGATAAAAAAAAAAAATAATAATAATAATAATAATAATAATAACCAATTGGGATCCGTTACTTACGTGGGGAGATGGTAGAGGAGAATATTGAGAAATGTGGGGAACGGAGGGGGCACTGAAAAGAGGCTTAAAATCAGGGGAAATTACGGAATGGGTAAAGAGGGGTCGAATTGAATTTGGTGAAGTACGGAAGAGACGATTGGGAATAGAAAAGGAATTGTGGGTTTGAAGCTTTGGGATGTACAGAAGAGAGGCCATTGATCGGAATCTGCAGCACAATCTCTGCATTTCGCAGTCTCTGTGGAGGGGGTTGGGTTACAGAGAAAGGGGTTTTCGCTTGAGGGTTTGAGATTTTGGAGTGTTGAGCTTCAAATGAGCAACTTTTTAGTTGGGGGATAGAACTGAAGAACTTATTCATTTTTTAAATCTTGGTGAGTGAAATAATTAATTTTTAATTATATTGGAGTATTTATATTTTAATACTGTAAAATGTTTAAATAAAAAAGATATATATAATTTAATATTAAAATATCAGATTTTTTTAAAAAAAAATATTATTTTCAATTTTGCAAGACAACTCCATATAATGTTAGACTAAGCTTAAAAACCTTACTTAGCCCATGTTTGTTTCCCATTATAATATCAATTCTTACCGTTGCGGCAATGATATTTTTTGACAATTTTGTCTCACAATGAGACCCACTTAAATGGTCAAAAAATGCATTTTTTTACCATAAATAATGGGAAACAAACAGGGCTTATTATGAAAATTGGTACTTTCTAAACTAAATAATTTTTTTATCTAAAGCTAAACATAAATAAATTATTATTTTGTTAGAATATAAGAATTACTTTTAAAATAAGTAAAATTTTTACATAAAAGCTAAAAAAAAAAAAAAAAGGTTCCTTAGTATGTTTAGAAATATATATTACTTAAAATTAACTTCTTTAAGCACTGTCTAGTTGAAAATAGATAAGTTATTTTATTTTTAACAAAATATAAGAATTATGTCAATATAAGAAACATTATTTGCTTAAAAGGTTTAATAGCTCAAAACATCCCTACGTTTGACACTTCTTACGGAAACGTCCCTACGTTTCATTTTTTTGCATTTTCATCCTCATTTCAACGTTTCATCGTAGAAAACATCATTTTTACCATTTTTAACGTAAATTGACCAATATATCCTTCTATTTAAATAAAATAAAAAAGAGAATAAAAATAAAGAACAAATTGTAATCTTACTTCTAAACTTTTCTAAAAAGTGCAAATGAGTCCAAGTAAATTATTAAAATATTAAAAATAACCAAAACAAAAAATAAAAACTGTTTATCTATCCTCTTATTCTCCTCCCCCTCCCTTAGCCTCCACCACCACCACGAGAAATATTTCCTCATTATTGACTAAAACCCAAAAATCTTATCTTTAGTCATATGTCATAAGAAATTGGAGAAGAAAAATAAATGATGATCTGATTTTATCAAGAATCCATCAATGGGTTTGCCGAGAATTACCTTTTATTTTGTTCCTATTTGTCTACTCATTTTAACCATTCTTGAGCTCACCCCAGTATCCAAATCTGCATCTGACTACACCAGTTTAGTGTACAGGGGTTGTGCCAAGCAAGATTTAGCAGATCCAACATGGGTTTACTCACAAGCACTCTCTGTTCTTTTTGGCACCCATATGCCCAATCCTCCAAGGCCAAATTTTACAAAACCACCAGTAGCAGTGGCCAAACCACCATTAATGGCCTTTTTCTATGTAGAGGGGACCTATCTGGGGTTTTACTAATATCCCCAGCCATATTGGGAAGGAGAAAGGTTCTCAACCTCCAAGTACTTCGGATTCTGCTCAGAGAAAGTAGCAGATTTGGCTACAGCAAGCATTATCCCCTATGGCACTTAATAATATACTTGTATAGTGCTCTCTTCCCAATTTCGCCGCCATTTACATTTCTTGTTTTCTGGAATTCGGGGAATATTTTGTTGAATTTAGTTTCTTGTTTAGGGACCGACTTTTATCTTTCCACTAAATCAGTAACAGGTGGCTGTGGCAGAAGAGGGGAGGGAAACAGTTTTTATTTTTATTTTTGGTTATTTTTAAAATTTTAATAATTTATTTAGACTCATTTGCACTTTTTAAAAAAGTTTAGGAGTAAGATTGTAATTTGTTCTTTATTTTTATTTAAATAGAATGATATATTGATCATTTTACGTTAAAAATGGTGAAAATAATGTTTTCCGCAATGAAACATTGAAATAAGGACGAAAATGTAAAAAGATGAAACGTATGGACGTTTTCCGCAAGAAGTGTCAAACGTAGGGACGTTTTGTGCTATTAAACCAATACTAAAGTAAGGCGGCAAAAGGATTTGTTCCCTGCTCAGCTCCAGCATCAACGAAAGAAGAAATTGGCAGTAGAGACCATACTGAAAATGGTTGAAGAACTCAAAGCATTAACGGCATAACACACTACTTTAAGCACAAAATTAAGGAACCTGAAAGGTCAACCTACTGAATGATGAACAGTTTGAGAAATTCACAAACCTCTTCAATTAAATTTTCAGAACCTGTAAGTAAAAATTGAGGTCCTCGAGGAGGTAACAGTTATCCAGGTAATAATAGCTAGAGAATGCTTTCACCATATGCTTCTAGATAATGGGAGTATAGTGAACGTGTTATATGAAGAAACTTTTGATCAAATGCAGAAATATAATCCCTGAATTCCTATACTGGAGCCTCAATGCTTCAACAGAGGCGGTCTAGTCCCTCGCGGAGAGAAGCCCTAGGCATGGAACACTCCAAAACTTTTTACGTGTTCAAAATAAAGCGACTATTTGATCATATAGACAATAGAAACCCATTTATGCCTTACTCTCGTTAATCACAATTAAGTCCATAAGATTATTTGATTGCTCAATCCTTTTATTTTATTTTGTTTGGGCAAAATATTTAAGTATTGTAGGAGAAGGAAAAAGTAAATCAATATTAGGCTCGTTGAGTAGTTCGTATTAAATGATGCATCATGGACTCGAGAAATATTTATTTCAGATAAGTTAAGCTCAAGTTATTGAAGTTGAAAGATATTACTTTAATTTGTAATTAATTAAGTTAATCATGATTTTAATTTAATATTCCATCCACGTGTAATAATCTTATCTTGATAAAGTTTAATTGAAATCGTGTTTTGATTCTAATGCAATTTAGTAATAATTCTAATATTTATAAGGTATCCTTATCCAAATTCCTTGTTATCTATCTATGTATCTATATATGGCATGATATGGCCATCTGGTATAAAAAATACATATTATGAGCTCTTATCTATTGATAAAGATATGATATGATGGTATGATTATTTTGATGCATAGATTAATATTTTTATTCTGGATTGCACAATTACTTGTGTCCTATTGAGTATTTCCAAATACTTATCATTTTTCCTACTATTCACAGGTTAGAACGAGTTATTGGTTGACGGACAATGATGTGTAATCGTTGTGCTTGGATTCATTATATTTAATAAAGGGTTAATTTTACAAACGGTCACTGAAGTTACCTGAAAATAACAAAACAGTCACTAAAATTTTAAAGTTTCAGAAACGGTCACTGAAGTTTGAAATTTCTTTCACAAATGGTCACTGAATTTTCAGATTTTTTGGACAAGTTTGCAGCAATTTTTCGACAACTTCCAACCACCAAAATCACCAGTTTCGGATACCGTTGGAAAGTCTACAATGTCCTCTTCAATTACTACCAAAAATCTCTCAAAAACTCCAAGTAATTCGGTCGGAATAAACTCACGAAGTCAGCAACAGAAAATTGTGAAAATCTGCCCAAATTTTCAGATTTTTCTGGACAGGTTTGCGGCATTTTTTCGGCAACTTCCGACCA
>CAIGRF010144606.1:6690-21483 GCA_903798235.1 Fraxinus ornus
ATCTCAAGCATGGATCTCAGTAGTGTAGAAGACATCACTTTCGGATCAAATGACTTAGAAGACATGTCTTTTCCTCATGACGATGCCTTGGTTATATCGGCGATCATTGCTAATTTTGAGGTGAGGAGAATTCTGGCGGATAATGGAAGCGCAACTAACGTGTTTTCACGTGAAGCTTTTGTTCAGATGGGCATTTTAGCTTAGCAGCTTAAACCGGTCAAAACTCCCCTTCAGGGGTTCGAAGGCTATGTCATTATTTCAGAAGGCATTGTAGGGTTACCTCTCACCTTGGGATTAAAAGGGAAACAGGTAACGTAGATCACAAATTTTCAAGTAGTTCGTGCTCCTATGGCACAATGCAATACTTGGAAGGCCATTGCTGAGCGGGATTAAAGCCATTGTCTCAATAATTCACCTAGCAGTGAAGTTTCCAACGAGTAGTGGTTTTGGTGTGGTTCGAGAAATCTAAGCAGTGGCTAGATAATGCTATGTTACCAGCGTTCGGGAGATCATGGCTGACGTCATGCAACTGTCGGAGGTCGAGTTCGACCTCGAACACCGTGGGAGGTTTGCCCCAGTTGAGGAGATGGATGAGGTCAAGCTCGAGCCTAGTAAAAGAGTTACTATTGGTCGAGATCTTGATGCTACAATCACGGTCGAAAAATAGTCGGCTATGCCCCCAGGTATCTAGGTTACTTAGTTTTTTTTCTTTTTTTTTTTTCAATTTGCATCATGTTAGGTTTAAATTCTTTTGGTAGTTTTTAGCTTGGGCTTGTATGGCCCCAAGTTGTTTTCCTTTCAATGCCTACGCGCCTATGTACCTTTACGTTATTTTATAAGACATTAAAAACTCGCCTCAAACAACTCTACTTAAAGTTTACATTTAATTAGCGTAAGGTCGTGCTCCATGCATGCGGCTAATACTTATACTTAGCGTAAGGTCGTGCTCCGCGCATGCTACTAATACTTATACTTAGCGTAAGGTCGTGTTACGCACATGCAACTAATACATCTAGTTAGCATAAGGCCGTGTTTCGCGCATGCAGCTAACAAACCTACCTAGCATGAGGATGTGCTCATGCACTCTACTGCTCGAGGTCCTCATGCTACAACCTAAATAATTCTTAATAGAAAATTATATCTAGGTCGAGGTTGAGTTGGTGCCACCTTCGGCAAACAAGCCTCGAGATTCGAACAAAAAAATAAAAAAATTCCCGACCTATAAATTAAACAAAGTAAACACGCTTGAGCAGCACATTGAAGAAAGAGCTCGAGCTCGTTGGTCAAGAAATTGGTCAAGAAAACGTTCGAGCTGCACATTGAATAAAGACCTCGAGCTCGATGGCCAAGAAATTGGTCAAGAAAAATGCTCGAGTTGTATATTAAAGAAAGAGCACGAGCTTGTTGGCCAAACAATTGGTCAAGAAAAATGCTCGAGCTGCACATTGAATAAAGAGCCCGATCTCGTTGACCAATAAATCGGTCAAGACAAACGCTCGAGCTTCACATTGAGGAAAGAGCTCGAGCTCGTTGGCCAAGAAATTAATCAAGAAAAAAGCTCGAGCTGCACATTGAAGAAAGAGCTCGAGCTCGTTGGCTAAGAAATTGGTCAAGAAAAACGTTCGAGCTCGTTGGCCAAGAAATTGATCAAGAAAAATGCTTGAGCTGCATATTGAAGAAAGGGATCGAGCTCGTTGTCCAAAAATCTGGTCATGAAAAACGCTCGAGCTGCACATTGAAGAAAGGGGTCGAGCTTGTTGGTCAAGACAAACGCTCGAGTTGTACATTGAAGAAAGAGCTCACGAGCTGTACATTGAATAAAGAGCTCGAGCTCGTTGGTCAAGACAAACGCTCGAGCTTCACATTGAGGAAAGAGCTCGAGTTCGTTGGCCAAGAAATTGGTCTAGAAAAACGCTAAAGCTTCACAATCAAGAAAGAGCTCGAGCTCGTTGGCTAAGAAATTGGTTAAGACAAACGCTCAAGCTTCACATTGAGGAAAGAGCTCGAGCTCACTGGCCAAAAATTGGTCAATAAAAAAGCTCAAGTTGCACATTGAAGAAAGAGCTGGAGCTCGTTGGTCAAAAAATTGGTCAAGAAAAACGCTCGAGCTGCACATTGAATAAAGAGCTCGAGCTCGTTGGCCAAAAAATTGGTCAAGAAAACGCTCGATCTGTACATTGAAGAAAGTGCTCGAGCTCGTTGGCCAAAAAATTGGTCAAGAAAAACGATCGAGCTGCATGCTGAAGAAAGAGCTCGAGCTTGTTGGTCAAAAATAGTTCAAGAAAAACACTAGAGCTCGTAGGCCAAGAAATTGGTCAAGAAAAATGCTTAAGCTGCACATTGAAGAAAGGGCTCGAGCTCGTTGGCCAAAAAATTATTCAAGACAAACGCTCGAGCTTCACATTGAGGAAAGAGCTCAAGCTCGTTAGCCAAGAAATTGGTCAAGAAAAATGCTCAAGTTGTACATTGAAGAAAGAGCTCGAGCTCGTTGGCTAAAAAATTGGTCAAGAAAAACGATCAAGCTACACATTTAACAAAGGGATAAGTTTGATCTCTGGCTGTTGCACCTCATTGCATCTTACTCGAAGCTTGAGAACGTACCTTTTAGTTGCAACCTAGAAGCACAGGGGCCTGTGATACGTATTAATGCCATAAGCCCAAGCTTGAGCTCATTACCCGAACTTAGCCCACCTCAATTACGCTAGGCCCAACTATGATGATGTCTGGCCCGAGCTCGAGCTCATTGGCCCCTACCTTAGCCCAATGTTATTAGGCTATTTCCAAGTTCGGGCCTAATAGCTAGGTCGGGTTGAAGAACTCACTCACTTCCCCTTGACCTTATCGCACGTTTCCTAAGAATGCTAGTTCTATTTAAACACAAACTCGTAACTGATTACAAATTTAACCATAACTCAAATTGTGCACTTCTAACACAACACAAACGGCTTAAATAATTAGGAAAAGAACTACGAGAAGTTAAGTCCTCTCAGGACTCCACCTCCAACATTTATAAATACATAACCTAGCCTCATTATTCATGTCTATTTTTCATAATATTTCAGCATACATCCTCTTACAAAATTTTATGTTCCTGGCTTAAGAATTGGAGGGACAACGAGAACATACATCGATACATTTGTTTCAAGTATTGAAGATTAGATCGAGCGGAGTTCAACCATCCATTTCGAGTTCATTCAGGTACATGTTGTTGGTAGCATCATGATGTATTCAATTGAGATTTGTTAGATTGAGACTTTTTGGTGAAGAAACATATATATATATTTGTTATATAAATCTCTCATATACTCTGAGGGAAGTGTATTCATTTGGAACTTCTTGAATTTTTTATAGATTTATATGGAATTAGTGGAAGTCTTTTGTAAATTTCTATAGACTTTCATTTTAAAATTTCTATAGACTTTTGTAGAATTCAAAAAACTTTTGAAAACTTTAATTTGAAATTGAATTCATGTGGATCTAGGGCAATTGTGTGAACAAATATATTCAAATGAAAAAAGGGGAAAAGTAGTCAAATGAACAAATGTATTCAATGAAAATAGAATTCTTTTTCGAATTTTTTTCCCTTAAGACACGTATCCGCCGTTTGGCCCCCATTATTTGTCATTTTAATCTTTGGATTATTATTATTATTATTATTATTGAAAAAATGTGTAGTTAAAAAAGAAAAAAAAAATTGAGTTTACTTATATCATTATTTTATTAGAAAATGTGTGGTTGATAAGAAAAAAGCAAAAATGAATTATAATTTTAATGGGGGCCCAATATATAAAATTTAAATTCCAAATTTGTTGAATAAAACGTCGAAATTTGTTGATAGTATTAGGTCTACAAAATTTGTTGATAAAAATAGAATAGCATATACACCATATGTGCCATTTATATAGGCCGACCTTCCTTATTATCTTGTTCCAATTAGATAGTCTCGTTTCTTAATTGAGAATGTTTTAATTTGTTCGTTTACTAATATATTCTTATTTAATTTGCCTAATTATAATCAATTTACTACCAGTTGTTGATGATTAAATAAATTTAAATTAGGGAAGTTTTTTGCAAAAATTGATTTTTCAATAGTATTAAATAAGATTTCTTAATCAATGTGAAAAACAAAAACAGCATATATAAATGAGACGGAGGTAGTATTTGATCACTAAATACTCAGCCCTTGTTTGACAACTATTACAATGAGTTTTTTGAGAAAACGAGTTTTGGATTTATGAGTTTTTGGAGAACGTTTAAAAAATAGGAAAAAATGGATTTATATGATAGAATATTTTTTTTTTTTGAATATGTAGTTGAAAAAAAAATGTTGTAATCCTTGTAGTAAACAAGAAAGTACACATAGCTTTTTCCTTGTTTCAAATGGTCCCGGTGCTGCAGACTGTTTCTATAGAGGTTCTGTACTTATTTTGTACAAATTCACCGGTGGTTTCCAATGGCAGTAATTTCTTGGGTTTGAAGTGCAAATCATAGCACAAAAATGTGCAGGTTTCCATATCTGGAAAATGTACAAAAGATCCCTGTTTATACTTTTTAATGTTTAATAAATTAATCTAATTTTAATCATTTTCTGCAACTTAATTCAATCTGACCTGTTCTTTTCTATCATTTGGGTGGGTTAGTTATTTGCAAAAATCATTCATTCTTGTGCATGTTCTTTTTTGTCCGTGTGTATCCTCAATAGGAAGCAAGGTATAAAGGTTAATTATTATTCTTCAACTACTGCTTTATTCAAACTGGAGAAAAATAAAGTAGGTTTTAACCAAAGAACATGATTAAGGATTTACATCCTTTGGGAAATTTTATGGGAATTCTATGCTATAAGAAGGCTCTTTCATGGCTGAGTTCAGATTTAAAGATGTATAGTTAGGTGCTCTATTTTCTTTTCCCATTAAGGCCGAACCTGAACATGTGCTCGAGAAATAGTTGTCATAAAGAATGTATGGATTCTCGAAAAGAGACAGAAATTTGTAACACTTCGTGGTACCCAGGACTGGATGCTAAATGTCAAAATGCTCGTAAGATAACTGTATCATTAATGAAGATGTTCGATGTGTTTTCATTTATAAGAGGGTGTAACAATAGCGATAGAACGCTAAGTGAAAGACCAAACCAACATGGCTTAGATCTGGCAATAATCCGAATTGAGTGGTAAAAAAGAATTAATAGCCGTAATATTAATATTTTCACGAAGTTTTCGTCTTGCTATGAAATGCTGTTCTACTTCATTAAAAAAAAAAAAAAACCCTGAATCTCAAGAACAAGTTTAACAGAATAAAGCTAATACATAACAATATTACATAGTAGCACCATTTATTTCTTTAGTGAATGACACGTGAAAGGGATGCTAACAAGACTCTAAATACAGAAAAGAATGGAGAATAGATACCAAACCAACTCGAAAACAAGTCCAAAATGCACATCCACACTAAGCACATATATTTTGTCCTACTACCTACTCAAAGCAAATCCCAATTAAAACTAGGTTGCGCCGGATTAATTGTCCTTGATGCCACCTTGGATGCTAAAGGGGCGCCTGCACTGACTCCTGGCATTGATGGCGCCGGTGCAGAATCGAACGTTTCCCACTGTGTTGTTATCACAAAAGTCCCGGAGGTTGAGTGCCTTGAGGGCTGCTGGTGTTTCTTTGGTGGTGAATCGATTAATGAAAGCCCAAATGAATGCCGGGGTTGTTGCTGTTGACTGGGAGACGAAACGCTCCCATTTGAGTTCCGTGGATCTTCAACTGGTATTGAAACATGCCCGTTTGAGTACCTCTGTTGCTGACTCTGTTGAGACGAGTTTCCACTGCTTATAGGCAGTGAGTTTTTGATCTTCAACATATCAAGAGTCTCGATGTACTTCTGTACTCGTTTCACCTTCAAAATAAGCAGCAAATCAGAAACTTCTAAATGAGTCCTTAAAACAACTATATAGTTCCAAATTGGAGAATTCTGTTTTTAAGTCCCAACATAATTAAAAACTTTTACCTGCATTTTCCTTTGTAATTTGACATCCCCATCAGCATTAATTCCATCCAATTTAAGAAGTTGATTCATCAACAACTCAATGAGATTTACTAAATCTTTTTCAGCCACTTTTCCACCTTTAGAAATTACAGAGTCAAAAGCTGAAACCTACAAGTTGCAATCAAGATAATAATTCTAGTATTAATGAAGAAAAATATGCTAAAATTTTATCGACTGTACTTTCAAGTATTAAGCATGCCTTGGGAATTACCTGTCCACCAAATCTATCCACCTCCAAGCTGATTTTTGATATAAATTTCGCAGTCTTTTCCATTTTAGCGTTTTTCCTCATCTCAATGTACCGTTTTTCTTGGTTAATTGGATCCTCCATTAGAACAAGTTTCGATTTGTCCTTAACTCCTGCAGTATCGAGAAATGCATTGGAATCCCTTTCTTTATCCTTGTAAAATAACTTCTGATCCTGGTGGTGCAATCCCGTTGGCTCTGCTAACATTTTCTTCAACTCCCCTGCATTCAAGTTAATTGATTCTAAATTAACAACAACTAACCAAGTGCTAATTCAGAAATCATGTTCATACTACTGTCAAGTTTGGTAATATCCAATGCAAGTCAAGAATCAAGAAAATTAGAAGCAATAACTATTGACTGCTGAATGAGTATTGAAAGAGGAATTCATTATTGAAAATACCAAAGGTAGCTTGAGAACTGATATGAATTTGGTGGTAAATCGACCCGTATTTGACCCGAACTCGAATTGTCGGTGGTGGCGCCTGGTTTTCGTCAGAGTCAGTACGCTTCTGAACCAGCATTCCACCAGGCCTAAGTTCCCAAGCATCATTACTTCCGCAACCATTCGTCGGCGGCGCCCCATTACTTTGAGTCTTCATTCGCATCATTTTCAACAACAAAAATACCCAACTGGAACTGCTGATGATAATTTGAATTCGATGCAATTAAAGATCAAAAAGAAGATTCATACATATCCCATCTCCAAGCTGTCACAAAATCCCAAAAGTCTGCAGGTCCAAAACTCTAGCCACGCATTCACAAAGAGAATTTATATCTATATACTGTAGCCGCCGTAAATAGAGTAATTATGCGTGTATCTACGTACCCTGTAGTAAAGAAATTAAATAGGAAAGTTTTACTTCAAATTGAGAAGAAAAATAAAAGACTGGTGATTCAAGATCGTCGGAGAAGTGACCTGAAGTTGAAATTTAACAGAGAGAGAAAGAAGAGGGATTTTCAGATCTCTTACAAAAAGGCTGGAGTGTAGAAGAAAGGATCAATGGTTGCGTGAAATCTGCCAAGAATATTGACTCTTCAAATCTTAAAACTCCGATTAAACCGATGGAAATTAGCCCAGAAAACAACTGGAAATAATAATCAGATTACACATAATCAATCTTGGGTTGATTTTTCTTCCCCTCTCTCCGACTATTGAGAAGGCTCGAAAAAAAAATTAAAAATAAAGTAGAGAGAGGAGAGAGAAAATATGACATAAAAAAGTGTTTGGACAGCTAACAGAACAGAACATTGAGCTCAGATTATTACACAATATATAAATAATCAATAAAAAATGTTTTACAAATGAAAATTGCCAAACGAAGTCGCCAGAGCTTGTGTTTAACGTGAGTCCTGGTGGGAGTAAAATATAATTATTTTATCATAGTTAAATCAATATATAATTTTAATCACATATATAATTGGATCCTTGATTTTTAACTACACATATCATCATTTTTTAATTAAAATTTACTTCAAATTTAATTTTATTCATTCTTCTTCACTAAGAGTCATTTGATGCGAGTTTTGAAAACTAAAAAAGAACTTTTGAGACTTAAAAGTTACTTTTAGACTCATTTGATTAATTTTATAAAAGTGCTTACGATAATTAAAAAATTTAGAAGAAACTATATGGCTTCTTCTAAAAAGAAAGTGTTTTTAAAAATTAATTTTCAAACAAAAATTAAGTAGAATTCGTCAAAACATTTCCACATGAAATAAAAGCAAAAATAAAAATCATGTCAAACAAATCCTAAAGGTAGCATGCAATGTAACCTTTCTTGTATGTATTTTTTGCGTGCATGATGCATGAAAATTATTCATAAATGAGTAAGCATAAATTTATATTTTTATTTATTTTGAAAAAGATAAATAAATTCATTTTTATTCTTGTGGTTATATGAGAATTGACCTATCATAAAATAGGATAATCATACTACGCTTACCGAAAATGGTTGACAAACACTTTGATCGAACACTTAAAATAGGGGAAGAGCCCACATTTTTTTAGGAATTTTTTATTCAAGCAGAGTCTGCACACATGTGAGAGTTTGTCAAACTCGTTGTCATCTATTTTCGGTACAAATGGAAAAACTCAAAATCTAATAGTTGTGCAGTTAAGTATTAGCTAAATTTACAAGATAGGACAGATGTCTATTACTGTTGAATGACTGAGAAAAGCCGGTCAACAACCGGTAGCATGAATCAATTTTCACTTAACTTTCCAATAATTTGCTTTTAATTATTTTTATTCATTAATGACCCGCCCTTATTTCATTATTGTAGTTGCATACGTCATGCCACTTTCACTTGTCTAAATTTATAAAAGTAAACTTTTTAATTGAAATCTAGAAAAATTGGTGTTTTATAACAAGCAATTTATACAATTTATTATGTCTTTCGGATTGATTGTAAGATTATAATTAAATGTTAAGATTCAACTTGTTACTTTTTAAAAATTAGAGACCATCTTGTTACTCGAAGAATAAATTGAGGATTAATGCTATAAGTTATCCTTAGTTTAACACCAAAATAAATAAATAAATAAAAAATCATTGTGTTCCATTATTTCACAGGACATTAATCAGGGGTGGAGGCTAGGAGAGGGGCGATCGCCCTAGCAACATTTCTCCCTATCCCATCAACATATTCTCATTTCTTTTTTCAAAAATTTTCTCGTATTAAATTCCCTAACTTGAGCTGGTTGACAAGAATACTTTGTGGTTGCATATAATGTTGATTTAATTCCCAATTGCCCCAAATCCCAATATTATTTCACTCTCACATTTTTTTTTCTTTTTTATAAATTTTCACAATTAGTCTTGACCTTTAATATGTATAACAAATACATCCTCAACCTTTAACATTAAACTTTTCAACCCTCAACATTTAGTAGTGTTTGCATAGTTTGTCCCTTCTATATAATCTTATCATTTTTTTTTTCCAAAAGCTCTAGCTTCTCATCAATTGAAGGTAATACATCAATTCAGATAAGTTCTTTTCGTGTAAAATTTAGTAGATGGGATTTCATATTTAACATTGTGTTGTATTCTAAGGGCTTGTTTGAGCCCCATTTTTTGTGTATAATGTATTTTGGAATAGTAGATTAATAAAAAATGTGTGGTTGCATGTAATATTATTTTATTGAAAAATGTATGATTGAAAAGAAAAAGAAGAAAAATGTATTTAAAAAAAAAAATAGAATCAAACAAGGACTAAAAGTCTAAAACATGTTTCATCATATTTGCTCACTTTCCTTTCCAAGAAAACATATTATTGTGTATATAAATATTTCTATCCTGGCATGTAAACGTGTAAACAAATCTCTCCTTCGTACCTACGTAAAGACTTAACTTTAAGCCTATTTCTAAGTTTCATTTTTGTTTTTTTTTTTTTATGGTTAGAAAAGAGTTTTGTAATAGTGAATTTTTGAAAAATGTTTGGTTGAAAAGTAGAAAAAAAAAATGAATTTACGTACAAAATATTTTATTTGGAGAATGTGTTGTTGAAAATGAATATAAAAAAATAAAGTTTTAGATAATCGAACTCAAAAAGGGCTAAATATCCAACAACAATAACATAATGAACTAATTATAATTATAACTTATAAATTTATAATTATTATAAATTAGAGAGAGAGAAAAAAAAAAAGAGAAATCAATAGATCTGTGTGTTTCATTAGGAACCAAATCCCCATATTTATAGGAAAAATTAGGGTTACGAGGGATACAACAGTCATGATGACTAGGGTTGGAGGGTATAAAAGTCATTTTTAAATATTATTATATTTACAATTCTCAATTGAATGACTATTTACATAATAACTATCCCATCGAAACATTATTTGACAAAAATCCAATGGGATAAATATGACAACAAATGAAAAAATGGTAAAATAATTTAGTGCAATAAAATGCTGCCCATTAAACTTTGTCAACAAAATCTAATGGGACAAAACTTAATCAAAGGAAAAATAGTGCAAATAGTCCCCCAGATTTCAATTCTTATATCAAGAGATATATGTTTTGTATGTCAATGTCTTCAATATTAATATCTTATACGTTAATATCTTCAAGAAAATCCAGTATGACAAAACTTGATAATTGTAATAACATGATGATTCAAAAAATAGCTCTTGTTGGTCTATTTGAGAATCTCATATGTATAAAAGCATTATTTTGAGACTACATATCTTATATGTTATGAACATTCATTACACAAAGAATATGCCTCGTTACCCTTATTAGGAAAAACCATGTTGAAAAAATTCTGATGAAGGAAAAAGAGTACATTTATTCTTTTAAATAATGCACAAAAATGGTCTCATTAAAAATTTTGTCAAGAAAACACAATGAAACAAAACATTGGTCAATGAAAAAAGAGTACAACGTGTATTTACTCCCCCTCATGATAATATCACTTGAATTATGCTTCAAGCATATTAAGTCCTTACACGATAGTACCATAATCATACAAGATATATTGTCTAGAATCACATTTGCTACATGCACATCAAATTTCAATCATCCACTAATGAAATAGAGACCTATGATTACATCCACCACATGATAATATATCTATTTATATAAGTTTTCGCGAAATTTATTATGTAAAAGTCATACATTTCATATTATGACTTTACTTTTTTCATTTTCATTTCGCATAAGTATACACATTTAAGTGTTTAGAGTGTAGATCCAGAAATTTCAAATTTCTCTAGTAAATTTAATTTTACTAGGATCGCGTCCAGAAACTTCACATTTCTCTAGTAAATTCAATTTTAGTTCGCATCATTTTATTTAGCCAATTATTATTTCAATCGATATGTTTCAATAAATTTATTTCAATTCTTCACTATTCATAATATGACGCAGTACATCATATTCAAAAGTATTGTCGGTAACTTTTTCTTTTCAATTCTATTTCTTTTTCTGTAATGATATAATTTATTTTTATATTTCAAGTTTCATTATTTCAGATACTTGAACCTCTTCTAGGGTTCTAAAACTTGTTATGTCTAAATAATTATCAAGAGTACATGTCTCTTTAAATGGGATCATCTTTGCTAACTCATTTTTCGTTGTGAGATCAAAATCGAATATTATTATGCTTCAGACATACCATAAATTTATCAAATATAATATTAACTAATAGCCCCTAGGACGTTAATTTGAGTTGGAGCATTTAAAATTTGTGTGTGGGATATTATTAGTCTCTTTGGTCAGTAAATGTATCTAAATAAATTATCTCTCTAACTTTTTGTTCGAATTATCTTTTGCTGGAATAATGATGCATTCGTACATTATTTTCAGTTTCTTAGTTGCTTTCCGTAATACTGAGAGAATTTTCAAATCAAATTGACAATCAGTAAATTACGTTATAAATTATAACATGTTAGGGCTTGAGATATAGTATTAAGGTTTATACCACATATTTCGTTTCAACATTCTTACTTTTCATTTCAATGCATTGTGGTAGATTAACTGCACTATCAAATAATTAGATAAAGAAAGTAGGCTCTAATCATAAGTCAAATATAAACGAGAAGAACTATGATATTAGCATGATGCATAATAGTATTCCCTAAACAGAAATGGGAAATAATTTGTTCTTAATTAAATTAATTGGAGGCGTTTAACATGTCATATTATTAAACTATTTATCGACACTCCAACTAATATTTATTAAAATGTTCGCATCATTTGAGAATTATGCTCATAATTTGAGTAATAATGTCACAAATTTTAAGTTGCGAACACCATGTAATAATCTAGTATATGTATCAAATCTATTAGATACAAATAATACTTAGATGGTCAACGTAGAGAATATGTGGCCCCATTTATCACCCTAATTTATTTTCAGGAATATGGAGAATTCAGTCTCTATTTAACTAGTGATGTTTAATGACAAATAATATAGAGAACAAATATCATATATGAATTATTTAGATTGAAAAAATTTCTGGTTCTTCGTTAAAAGAAAATTCGAATTTTTAATTTTACATCATTATTGATTCAGTGGTGGTCTAACTAGACATGACAAACAATAAAATATAAAGTTATTGAACTTTTGGTTCAGTACAATACATATCAAAATGGTCACTAGAGTTTATAGTGTACAAGTTAAGAAACACTAGCTATTAAAAACTTTGTAAATTTCTCTTTTATTTAGTGGAGAGCAAATTACTAGCAATATTAAGTTCATCTTTTTATATCACACAATATTGACTCTTCTAGAGTCTCAAAATAATATTCTTCAGGAATATTGATATAAAATAAACTATTGTTTATTTAGAAGGAATTTAATTAAAATTAAAATTCTCTAGGATCAATACATTTTTTTACATTGAAATATCTAAATTGTGATTATTAAAAAATAACCACATAATATTATTCAAAAATATTAATAAATATAAAATTGTACTTCTTTCAGAGTAACACAATATTCTTTAAGAATATTGATTAGTATTAATTGTTTTAAACAATTCTACAGTATAATATCATACTTTTTATGAGTAATAACATATTATTGTTAAGCATAAGAAATTATGTAAACATTTACTCTTTAAGAGTAAAAACATAATTTATATTAGGAGCTTGTTTGGTTTAGATTTTTTGGAGGAAGAATTGATTTTGAATAGTGATTTGATGGGAAATGTGTGGTTGAATAAGAAGAAAAAATTATTGATGTGATGTAAAATATTATTTTATTGAAGAATATGTGGTTGAAAATGAGAATTGATTTACTGTAGAANTAAAGTTTATAAATGAGCATCTAAAATATTTAGTCGGGTATGATTTGATATAAAAATTAATTATCTAACATGCATCATAAGTAAAAAATCTTCATATATAGAAGTTAATGTAATTAACTAAATTTTTTATCGACATACAAAATATATTAAACACGTGAATTCACATATTTAGAAGTTAAAGTCACGAATAACTTTAGATGAATAACTTCAAAATGAATTTCACATACACAAAAGTTAAAAGACATGAATTCCACATATCAAAATACATGAATTAAAAGCACGAACCAAAAGGCAATTATTGCGGCAAATTTAATGTATATATAAAAGAAAATAAAAATTCACATGTCACCAAATTAATTTTGGTACACGTGACGGATGATTATGTTTATAATTATTACATTCTAACTAATTCACTTTATTAGAAAAAAAAAATTCTACTTCAACTAGCTAAAGATTTGAAAGCAGAAACAAAAATAAATTTTGCTAAATCAATTGGTTAAAACTTCGTGTTGATAACGTAATATAAATTAGAGAGAAAAAAGAGAAAACAAAACAGAGAAATCAATAAATTTGTGTGTTTTATTACAAACCAATTCTCATATTTATAAAGAAGAATTAGAGTTACAAAGGATACAATAGTCATAATAATTAGGATTGCAGTGATATAAAAGTCATTCATAAATGTTACTATATTTACAATAAAAATCGATATATAAAATATATTTTACTACGTGAATAGATAATTTAAGAAAAAAATGTTTGTTTTGGCATTTTAATTTGAACGATTTAATCTCTGTTAAATTGTTGTTACATGGATCTCCTATGTCAGAGTATATACACAAAATCACTCAGTGTGTTAAAAAGTGAATTCGAAACTGTAAAAATAATAGGTGGCCATGTGTTAAAAAGTGAATTCGAAAAAGTCAAACTATCTTGTCACGTTCGCAACATGAAAAAAATAAGAAGCAAAAAAAGTCGATGCCTTTTATATTTTCTACTTATTGTCGTAAAAAAGGTTAAAAAAAAAAAAAGTCAGGTTCACAAGATTTGTTTGGTAAATATTAAAATTAAAATTTTAATATATTCCGATAAAAATTGATGAAATATATGATTGACAAATTGTGAATTTCAAGAAGTGCGTGATTAAAATTAATTGTTGAACATAAAATTGTTATTAAATACAAAATATGTTAGCTAATGAAAAGTCCGACAATAAAAATGACATGAGAAATTGTTAAGGATATAAATGTTATAACGAGCAAAGATTAAGAACCTTAAATGCAATTAAAATGTAGTGCAAGAAATAAAACTTGTGGTGTGAATATAATTACCTTTATTAAAAGTCGTTTTTTTTAATTAAGTCGTTAATTACTTTTTAAATGGAAATGGTCCATGTGGGCCAATGAGCCATATTGAGCCAAAAATAGCAAGGAGCGGTTCTCCTTCACTTACTGAGAACAAATTCATTATTGTTGTTGTTGGTTAGCCATGTTTAAAAAGAGTGACTAGGCTGATTCATCACAAACGACTATATATTCATTTAGAACATGTTAAATACAATATACTAAACAATATGAATAGATAAACGAACAATTGTTGGTGTATGAGTATTATATTTTGAATAACTTAAACAAAGTAAACACTTGCTTAGAATGACAAAGATAAGTTGCAGAAATGAAGAAGAAATAATGAACTTTATAAATCGAGGCTAGTGTTTTAATAAGTGCGAGTTTTTGCACTTAT
>CAIGRF010144619.1:0-22272 GCA_903798235.1 Fraxinus ornus
GATAGAACGCACAGAGACTGAACGTATAAAAGGCCATGCAGTCGCCCAGAGAGATAATTCGGTTATCACCAAACAGGGGCTTAATTCCCTTTTTAATCCATCACTATCAGCACTGAGTCATCTTCTATTAGGCATTGACAGTGGAAAAATTTAGCCCTAGCATTCACGTGGAAGATGGTACACTAGTTCTCTCTCTCTCTCTCTCTCTCGCCATTATCTTTTGATGCAGCAGCTCCTCATCTTGCCGTAGTGCAGAAATATTCAAATTACAACACCTGAAGGGCTTCAAAAGTTAGATATATATTATACAAATATACTACATTAACAACACTAAGACATGTTTCCTTCAACCAACAGAAATAACCCTTTTGAGTCCTTCAAAGGGTCTGTTACTTATGATGAACAAAACCCTAGTTCCAGTCAAGGACTAGACCCTCCATTTCTCTTACACTTCCCTTCACCTTCTCTAGATGATCATGAATTGCCCTTGAATCAAATATTTTCTCAGCATCAGATCATCAATGGAAATAAAGTTGTACCTAATCAGAATCAGATATGCATGGATACTACAAACTGGGGGCCAATAATCAATACTAAACTCTCAAAATTGAACAAGGAAAAAGAAGCTGTCTCAATTCGTAAACTGGGTACTACACAAGAAAGTAAGAGAAATCTTGCAGCAGTACCAAGGAAGAAAACCAGGAAGAAGGACAGGCACAGCAAGATTTGTACAGCTCAAGGAATCAGAGATCGAAGAATGAGATTATCACTTCAAGTTGCGCGTAAATTTTTTGATCTCCAAGACATGTTAGGCTATGATAAAGCAAGTAAAACCATCGAATGGCTGTTCACCAAATCGAAGAAGGCGATCAGGGAGCTCGAGAAAGATTGTCCCCAAGTGAAGAAGAGTTCCAGTAGTGATGCAAAGAGTGAGTCTTTTGCATCTGAGTGCGAAGTGTTATCAGGAATAGAGAATTCAAAGAATGAATTCAGTGCAGGATCAATAGTTGGAGCACAAAACTTAGGATTATTTAGTAATCCATATGAACAAGATGATAGAGAATTGCAAAAACCAGTGTCTAAACCTAATAGTAGGAGAGAGTCAAGGGACAAGGCAAGGGCAAGGGCACGAGAAAGAACAACAGAAAAATTGCTAATCAAATTCCTTAAAGATTCGACCACCTGGAACGAAGAAAACCCTAATAGTTTTGAGCAATTAGGGTGTTCTAGGAGGGATCCCTTTGAAGCTATTGAAGAGTTGACTCCACAATATGTCGATTCTTACCCACTTGTTCATCAGTTAGCAAATATTGGCTTAACTGGAAATTTTCTGGCGGCTGAAAACTCACTGTCTTGTCCTATTTCTGATTATAATCAGAGCTATGATGTTCCCTCTTGTTGCATAGATTCCAGCAACAATTACATGGGTTTTCTTGGATATGCGGAAATGAGCAGTGACAGAATCAACCCCGATATCTGTGAAATGACAGAGGCAGCTACATTTGCAGGTAATACTAGTTCTCTTCACTAGGGCATCTCAAATTTTCAATTTAAGCAGTAAGAGCATTGTGTGTAAAAGACTTGGTTTGTATATGTGGTGTATTATTTCTTTTAGGGTGTGAACTTTGAACTTCTATCCTATCAGTTTGAAGTTTTCTTTTGAATTCTTTCGTATTAATAGGCAGAACAAATATGGACTATTATGCCCGAATTTTCACCTCTTTCATAGAAATAGGGTCAAAAATTTCCCAATCAAGGTCTTTTCACTTTTGATCATACATTTAATATACAAAAAGAAAACTCCAGATCTCAATTTCACCATTGCTGATTTTTTTATTGACTAATAATAAGGATACTCTGTGCATTCACTTGACGAGTAGAAACTTGAGATGAGGAAAATCTCGGCATTCATTGTTGCTTTTAGGGCAGGTAAGAGTATTAGATATACCGATAAATAATTTTTAGCTATCAACTGGTATTGAATTTGAAAAAATCATATGAAAAGGAGATGGAGGTAGTGTCGGCAGACCAACAAGTAAGACGACGTGGTGTTTATCATTGCATCCCGTACTTAATCAAACGAAAGGAGCTGCCTGAATCTCATGAGGCAACTTGGGAGAATGATTAAGACTTGAGATAGTTCGAGGGCAAGCTCCAACGTTACATGGGTACAATGGTGTCGCTTGATTAGGCGGAAGGGATAGAGATAAACACATACGAGATTGTGTGAGTTCATTTGCAATTTGTACAAAGTTCATGCATTTTCCCAAAACTATCATTGTGTTCTTGTCCCTATTTTCTTAAGTTCGGTTGCAGTTTATATAAAGTGTTGAATTCGTGAGTCGTGAAGAGTTGGACTTAACGTGTTCTTGCAAGGGGAAGGAACTTGGCAACGTTAAGGCCGCGCAGTGTTTGATGGAGTTAACAAATCGTTAAGTCGTCCATAACATTGTGGTATCAATAATGTTTGGGTGCAAAAATTAGTAAACCCACATTCATAAATTGAAAGTACTAGAATAAATATGCTGTAGCTATAATATTCGAAAACTTCCTGCACAATTTTCTGTGATCATACAATTTGAACGAATAATTTGTACGCATTGATGTTCTTGTGAAACAGTTAACTACTCAAACATGTAATGAGGATCATTTAATTATTTCTGTTAATGATTCTAATTAAAATCAATTTTTGGGGCGTAATCAAATAATTAGTACTTATGTTCGGACAAAAATGAAAATGGGTTAGGCTTTTCTTGCTTAAACTTGAATTTATTTATGTAGAAGACGGAGATATCACTCATGCAAGACGGAGGATAATTACAATTGGTTGTATAGACTTAGTAGAGACTTTGAGGGTTTGCAGAAATTTGCCGCTGAAACTAAGAGAAAACTTCTGCGTTTAATTGACTAAGATACTTATTTTATGGGTAAATTCAAACAAAAAGATACTAGAAATTATTTTCTTTACAAACCACTCATAAATCTATAATTAGCTTGTTTTCAACTAGGCGTGGAGGAGCTTTTGATTATATTTTATACAATATTGTCTCATTGATTCCTTCAATGTGAAATTAAGTCAGTATACAATTACAATCCCTTATGCAAGTAATTATTGCAAGTACTTGCACTAATTATTGCAACATTTATGTTTAAGGTGTAAGAAATAATGTTCATGTGCAATTATCCTAAGTCAAAGAAGCGTGATAGCTACTGGATATCCATTAATTGGTTTGACCTATATCTTGTTTTTCAAATTACTTTAGAATTCTTTATAGAAATTTATTATTAATGAGAATATATATGTTGGTAGGTTGATAAAGGTGTATAAATTGAGAGGGAAGTATGACATTAAAGAGAAATTTAACCCTGGGGTTATGATCGTACAAAATCCGGCAAGTGCACGATATCGTAGATAAGTAAAATAACGATAAGAAAAGTGTCCTCCCACAAAAACTGTGTATTTAATTTAGAATCAATTAGTGATAACTCTAATCGAATATCTGAGTGTGTATGAAGTATTTATACTAGTTTTTTTAGTGAGCAATATAGAAGCTTTGTAAGATTAGGTTGAACTTGTACTTTTAATTCCATTTAATGCAATTCAATATCATGACAATACATATTGTTTCTTGATCAATATTCCTAAATTATTCAATAATCTCTCGAGTAGAATTAAATTTGTCCTCTCATGTGCCTTTCATACATCTCTATGAAACATACAAACATGAAAGTAAGCACTGATATCATACATGGTAAAGGATATATTTGTGTCATCTGTCGAACCTCACAACAATTGTTATAATGCTCCAGATTTTTATTCCTTCTCTTGAATGACAATAGAAATCAAATAACAATTCAATTACCGGTTAATTAATTGAAAATTATTAAGTCTTATAATAATCATCCAAGAATAAACATATATGTATAGAGCGTCAAAATATTGAAATTATATTAAAAATTCATAATAAGGGTTCATCTATGTCTTAACAACTAAAGATCTGATCTAACATTACAAAGTTACAAGAAGTCATAATTGTTATGTAGAACATCACACGAATTTTTCATGAATGAAGAAGAAGAGCGGAAATCTTGAAATTCTTAAATCTCTTCAATGATTTCTTGATTAATCTCAAGTTGTACATTTTTCTTCTTTGCCCACAAATCAAGATTAGATTTTCAATTGAATGAATTCTTAAATCTAACCTCTTGATTTTCCAAAAGAATGATGAATTGTCTCTTTCAGTGCAAGATTTGGTTTATTATATGATATAAGAGCGTCTTCCATTGTTGGAGGAAGTTATGTATTTATAGGATAATTTGTGCCCAAAAGTAATAGAATCTCACTACAATAAAACTGTGATTTCGCGACAAGTTTTTTTTGCGACATGCAAAAAGTTGTTGCAATAAGTGACTTAACGCGACACATTTTTAAAGTTTGTCACGAAAATTGTGATGAAAAAAATAAGTACCAAAAAATATATAAGGTGACATAAACAGTTGTCGTGAAATGTGTGAAGTTGCGACAAATAATAAAGAATGTCGCCAAAAAAAAAGTAGTAAAATATCTTTAAAAAAANAAATATTTTTGGTGGGAAACTTATAGCGACAAACTTTTATTTTCTTGTAACAAAGTGCTTGTGATGCAATAGGGTCTACTTTTTGCGATATAAAATATTTGTTACTAAAAATTCGATAGTTGGAAAAATCATTACAAGAAAAACTATTTTTTGCAACAGACATGGTCTTTTACAATGTTCACCCGTATGTTGTAGGTTCTAATATTGTCGTAGAGTAGAATGATACGGCAACATGCAATGTGCGTTGCTAAAGGTCTCAAATGCACGTTCTTGTTAAGTTTTTGCGACGTATTTTGTCCATTGCTTTTATTACATTTTACAACACTCTTTACTGTTGGTCTTAACTTTTTTTTTTTTTTTTGTAGTATTCTTTTATTTTTTGCAGTAAGTGTTTATTTTTCTTCTACATGCCATTTTATTATGTAATATTTTTTTTAACTTTAAATATTTTTTACCAATAGGAAAATTTTTATAATAAAGACTTTATAAATTTTCTAGAAAAAAATTATCTTCAACAAAAATTCAAAAAAATCATTGGACATACATGCAATTAATTCATATCTCCCCTCCCCTATAAAATACACTACTAGAAGAAGAGGCAACACTTCCAGAATTTTAGCGACGGACATCTTCGGTTGCTATTATCGACGGAATAACAACAAATTAACAATAGATTAATATTATATTACTTTTATAAAATAAATATTAAATTTCAAACGGAATTGGCATCAAAAATTTTTCATTAGTATAATTCTGTTACTAATCTATTGGTAAAAATTTAAAAATAAAAAACAATTAATTAATCTAACGGTTGATTCTGTTGAAAATTACATATAATAAAATAATTACCAACGGAAAAAATACTATAAAAAAATTTGTAAAAAAAATAAATATTTATTAAATGTTTTCCAATGAAAATTTCCTAAGTAAATTTGAACTGGTTTTTGGCCTCAACCACACTCAAACTAAAACAATCGAATAACCCTTTCATTTGAATTCGAGTTTAACAACCTATAAGAACCAGGGGCAGACCTAATTTTCTTTCAGTGCTGGCGGTATTTGTAAAAGTAAAAATAAAATAAAATAAAATTATAACACAAATATTATACTAAAATGAAATACTTTACAATTGTTCTTTACGAATTTTCATACGTTGATATCTTTGTACAATCGTCTCATTATCAATCCTTAAAAAAATTCAAATGCAGCTAGTCGCAAATGAATACCTGTGGCTATTCCTATTCCTCAAAATTTTCTATTCAATAGCAGCCAAACTCAAAATTTTCCACAAACATCCAAACTCACTAACACTTGTGGTTATTCCTATTTCCTCCCCTATAAATAAATAGGGGCAGTAGTACAACCAATAGCATATGAATATTGAATACCAATAGGCAATAGAAATTAAGTGTGATTAATTTTCCCTCTAAATTAGCTCTCTTTTAAAATCCCTAACATCATTAAATGTGGAAGATCATAAACCCCTAAGAAAGTTGATCAAGTATATAATCATCGTATGAAGTAATTACAATTAGGGCTCTTTTAAAAGTCCCAACATCATTCAATGTAGAAGAACATAAGCCATAAAAGAATTTGACCTTAAAGTATAACAATTATAGTGAAGTAGGTTGTTTATACTGTGCATATTATTACAATATCACTCATTTAAAATAAAATTTATTGGATTACAGTTTCTTCAAATTAATAAGCTAGTCAAGAAATGGCAATATCGATGGACTCATTGTCCCTAATAATCCACAATTTACACAATTAGTTCTGGTACAGACTCACATCATCCACAATTTTGCCAGTAAAAATTACAGAATAAAAAACTAAATTTCCAGGAAATAAAATTCAAAAAGATAGAAGAGACCTTGAGTGGTGTCTGGTATTTGAGAAGAAGCTGAAGAGCCCATAGCAGAAACTGAGAAAGAAATGTTGTTTCTTGGCCTGTTCTGCTGTTCAGTGTTCCTAAAGCTAAAGAAAATAGTGGCAAAAAATTGGACTTGGATGAAAAGTTCGATGAGAGGTGAAGCTGCAGGGGCAGGGGAGGAATGGGCCAAATAATTGGCCCACTTTTTTTTTTTTTTTAGTATTGGGTTGTTGCAAAAATCCAGGGGCGGCCCAATGCCCAATGCCCAATGCAGGTCTGTACTTGGCTTTGGTCGGGTCTGCCCCTGATAAGAACCTCATTCTGTGTTTGTAACGTTCCGACCCACGTGGACCGAAATGTCACTAGAATAATTGTAACTTAGTCGTAGACTTAGTAATTAACTATACTTTTAGCGGAAAGCATGAAGATTTAATTTAAGAATCTAATTATGGTTTTTTTTTTCTTTTAAACAATATATATTTTTCCATGCATATTACCTATTTTATTATTTGGACAATGGCATGCATGTGTTTACCAAATAAATAAAAGGTTTTAAATAAATTTTCTGTATATGCACATATTTAAACAGGAAATAAAACTAAGCTGTTTTCTTTTTCTATTTCGCACGACAAGTGCCAAAATAAACTCGTTTACATAGTTATCGATCCTGAAACTTCACAAAAATTTAATGTAAAGTAGAAAACTCCTTATAATATGACATATCAAAAATCGGCTTCCGTCGACAACATATGAGGTACTAAAATATTTTTCAAAATCCCGCAGCGACTTGATTTGGAAGATAAACCAGCACAGTTACTTTAAGTGACATATAAAATTCTATGGATATCGGATTGACAAGATTTCAATAGCTAACCCGTGAGACTATCAAAACTCATTAATTTCGTCCAAAAATTTCAAGTAACGTATGAGTTGTGAATTTTTAAAGTCAAGGATAGAAGCTGGAATTTTTTAAAAAAAAACATTAAATCTTATCGCTAACATTTTTGTGATAAACGATAGCTTGTACGTTAATTTCTATAAAACATAACTAATTCATAAAAATCTTCTTAGAATAGTTCCACAAATGATGTTCATAGAAATCCATTAATTTAATAACACGTAAACGTTTCACAATCGAATAAAAACATTAAGCCACCGGCATCTTCATAGCACGTTGCATCTTCATTTACCATCATCCACGCCTCAAGTAAATCAAATCAACATGTAGAAAGAGAATTAACCCATGAGTTTGAAACTAAATAGATATCATCGGTGCATTTCATTATCAAATTAGAAAATTTAAACAATAGACTCATATTGACTCACATAGATGAATTTTTGGCAACGTTCAATTTCTATAGAATTATCATAACACGTAGAGCCATAAAATGATCATTCCAACCATAGTTGTGTCGAAGCACCGTACCCGATTGCACCAATTCATTCATATTTTAACAAAAGTTCATACTTGAAAATAAAATAATCACCTGCACCTCTACGTACCTTAATTTGAAGCTTTTGAATGGTCGAAATTGGATGATGAATGTTGCTTCCCGACGGCACCCAAAGCTTGAAAAAAAAAAACCTTCTTTTCTCTTACGTCTTTCTTTCTTTTGAAAATTTCTTTTCTTTTCATGTATCACTTTGTGTGTCTTTATGATTCAATATATATGAAAAATGTTTAATTGGTACTAAAAAGGAAAGGAAAATCACGTGTAGAACAATAGATACTCATTTCCATTATGGCGAATTAAAGGTGGCCTTCTATGTTTCAACTCATGCATTTTATTAGAAGCTAAAGTCCATAATTGTGTGTGTACAGATGTTAAAACGTATGTGAATATAATAAGGTTTTATGCTTTGAATATTGAACCTTCAATTATCTATATGTATATATTTAAGGTTTATAATCATTTTTATTTTATTTTTTTGAATTTGAGGAAAATGAAGTGAAGTGGGTTTTTAATTTAAATTTTCACCTTTGGTCCATAAACTTTGTTAAATTAACAAAATAAGGGAACAACATAAATCTTCAATTAGAACTTAATGGACCCTATTTTACTTATAATTCGGTCATTTTGAAAAATAACATGTACGGAAATCTAATCTTAAAAATATATACTATACATAAAATAAATTTGCACCGTCGGGTCCAATCTTTAGAAAACATTAAATTCCATCCTACTTCATTTTTAAAATTTATATTTAAAATAAAACATGCATGCATGGTTGCTTGTTGAACTTCAATGAGATCAAAATTATTTAAGACATCAAAATTTTTATATGAAAAAAATAATAATTGATTTATATAACATAAAAACATCACGTAGTTATTAAAAGATAGTTGATTTTTTTCTCTCTAATCAAATTCTATCCCTAAATGTCTGTTGGTAGTTATCATCTCCCCAATTTTTATAGAGAAACTCTCCAAGTACAGGAAAATAGTTACAGAATTCTTACAGAAATAAAAAACTTCCAAAAATACCTTCCTACACAGAAATTGCAATCAAAGTCATTATAAGAATATAGGAAACTTCAATTAAGTCCCCAAGAATTTATGAACATAGAATTTAACCCCAAAAATTATGATATCAAATGAGAAGTCCTAAAACTCATAGAATTAACAAATTTTTTTAAGAATTAAGATATAAATTAACTTTGAGATTTTATATATCTATAACTAATAATAGATTAGATCTTTTTAAGTTAAGAAGATATTTAGAATACAAAAAAAAAAATTAAAAATTTCACCGCCAATCTGCGCACTTTGTTATAAATGGTATCAGAGCCACGTATGACGTAACGAACCTAAAATAATGATGAACATAATAGATAAAGAAAATATAATAGAAGAATTTTTGAAAAAGGTTGAAAAACATAAGAAACTCAAGTTATCCTTATTTACCTAAAAATAGTACAAATAAAAGTTTTGAAGATGTACACAAAAGATTAGAAAATTTAGAATATAATTTACACATAAGAAATGCTCTTTTAGATAAAAATCTTAAGGAAAAAGATAAGATTATAATTCATACACCTCAAAACTTCATGATAACACAAAAAGATAAAAATAAAGGAAAAAATTATGAGATAAATCAATATATGATTATAAAGGTTGAAGAATTAGAACAAAAATTCTTAAAATCTACTAGTGAAGAATATAATGAATATAACAAATAGTTAGAAGAGTTAACTGAAAAAATGAAAAATACTAAGATTTATACTAATTCATCATCTAGTCATATAAAAATAGAATCTAGTAGTGAAGAAGAATATGAATGTCATTATGGTACACCAATACCAAAAAAAGAAATATGTAGGTCAAACTCAAGAATTTGGATGTCATAAAAAGAAATATAAGCCATATAGGAAACATAAAAGAAAATTCAAAAGTTACAAGAAGTTTAAGAAAAGAGATTTTAAACCACATAAAAAATATTTTAAGAAAAGAAATTGGACTGAAAAGCCCAAACCAAAATATATCAAGAAATGTAGATGTTTTATCTGCAATGAAGGACACATTGCCCCTCAATGTCCTAAAAAAAGATAGACAGAATATAAAAACTCTTAGAGTTTATGAAGAATTCCAAGATGATAGTGATATAGAACCAATTGAATATTTTGAAAATTTAAGTAGTGAATGCAGTAGCATTTATGAATTAGATACATCATTATTAGAAGAAGATTCTGAAGAGATAGTATATATGAATCAAGAGATACAACAAATAGGTCAGGAAATAGAATTAGAAACAACTGAGGAAGTTGAAGACTCAGTAGAAGGCATAAACCAAGAGATCACCTTTGATGTCAAAAAATACAAAGGTATGACTAAGAAAATATTAGATTTACAAGAAAAAGAAGTATTCCATCAAGGATTCTTAGGAATACTGTCAAGAGTAAATAAAACAATTGTAAGTATGAACTACAAAGAAGTATATATCAACATAGAAGATACAATAGGAAGTGCAAGAATCCCCATAATTACAAAAGAATGGGCAAGACAAAAATTAGCTAAAATATCAGAAAACATAAAAAGCAAGTTAAAATGTATTGAGATAGGTGGAATCCAAATTATGGTAAAATGATTCTTTAGGAAATGTATGAATACACCAATAGAGATATATTGCATGGACAACATAATCTTACAAAATCCTATAGATGCTCTATTAGGAACTGTTGTAGGAAATCTGGTCTACTAGAAGATAATATTCACAGTAAAATCAAACTATGCGGTATCACTAATAGATGAAAATATTGACCAAAGTTTCAATCTATATTATAGAATTGGAAACTTAAAAATGTTGCAAAAAAATAAAAAAATAAGGCTATTAGTGTTAGCATAAAATCAATATTTGCTTTTAGCACTAGCCATCACAACAATTTAAGGAAAATAACTAATAATATTATCATACATAAAGACTTCGAAGAATTATCTGAATATATACCTCCCAGAAAATATCAAGAACATGAAGTTACCATATCAGAACAGATAATGCTTGATTTTCACAAATAAGCAAGAGAAATCAATTCTGAAGGAAAATTGATAAGAAGAAATAGTGTCAGTCTAGAAGGAGATAATCTTATTGCAAGATTCTCCTCCAGATAAGGAACTAAAATAAGTCAACTTAGAAAACTAAGTATTGCTGAACCATCAAGTTCGTAATATTATATCAAAACAAGATATATTAATCAAGAAGGATACAAGAAGAATCTTCTTGTTCTCATAGATACTGAAGCAGATAAAAGTCATGTAAATGCTAAATTTGTTAATCATTTATTAGATTTTGAGTTACCAGAACCATATATATTCAAGGATTATTTGGGAAATAATCTTGAAATAAAAAATATGTGAAATTCCCTCTTATATTTGTAGGAGATGATCAGAAAGAATATACTAAAGAAATAATTCTATATAAAGATGAATTATATGGAGTTAATCATTCACCTATACTATTAGGAATGAACTTCCTTGAGAAATTTAATCCTTATAAAATTTGTTAAGGATATTTGAAGATAACAGTTTATGGTAATCCAGTCATTATATCAAGAATAGATGAAAATATGAAATCATTGTTTTTATGGAAAGAGTAATTAGTACTAATTCCATGAGTCCGTATATTGAAGTTATACTTAATATAAAAAGTTATTGCAAAATTAAATTTCATGCTTATTTAGATACAAGAAGTACAATAAGCTTATACTTACCAAATGTACTACCATCTGAATACTGAAAATATAATTCAAAGAAAGTTGTCATTGCTACAACAGCAAGTGAAAAAAGGTAATATACAGCAAATATGCTACACAAATATCTTTTCTAATATCTTTTAGAGAAGTATTTATTGATACAATATATATGTCAATCACAATTGGATGTGATATTTTATTAGGACAAAACTTTCTATTAAAATATGCACCATTCACACAATATATTGACAGATATATGTTCACAACTCTTTGTTCACATAAAATATTTACACCAAAGATAACTAAAGCGGTTGGCATAGCACATAAAGAAATCAATCATCGGAACTCTTCAACCCAGCGTGGTGGATGTTGGAGTACAGAAAAATTTAAACCAATTACAGTTCTGAAGATGACAACAGAAAATAAGTTAGAAAAATCGAAAAAAGAAATTTCTGAAACCTCTTCTGAAAATCCATTTGAAAAATGGAACATAGACAAGGTAAAAGCAAAGATAGAACTAATCAATCTAGATATTATAGTTAGGGTCAAACCAATGAAATATAGTGTTGAAGACCAAGAAGAATTTAAGGAACAGATAAAAGAACTACTAGAAGCCAAATTAATTAGGTATAGTAAAAGCCCACATAGCAGTCCAGCCTTTATGGTTAGAAAGTATAGTGAGATAAAAAGAGGAAAAGCCAGAATGGTGATAAACTATGAGAAGTTAAATGAAGTTACTAAGTTCGATGTATATTAATTGTCTAATAAGGATACCCTTATTAAACAAGTACAGAATAAGAAAATATTTTCAAAATTCGATTGTATGTCAGGTTTTTGGCAAATCGTACTTATAGAAGAAAGTAAACCACTAACTGCATTTTGTACCCCTAGTCCTTTAAGACAATATGAATGGAATGTAACGCCATTTGAGTTGAAAAATGCACCACAGATATTTCAAAGAAAAATGGATGAGGTAATCAAACCAATCACTCATTTCTTCATTGTTTATGTAGATGATTTACTTATTCATTCAAATGATCTAAATGAACATATTGAACATCTTGAGAAATTTTGTTATATTATGAAAAAATATGGTATTACTTACACTTTCTCAAAAGAAAACTGAGATAGATAAAATAGAGATAGAATTTTTATGATTATCATAAAAGAAGGAGAATTGCAACTGCAATCTCATATTGGAGAAAAACTTCGAAAATTTCCTAAAGAAATCAAAGATAAAAAACAATTACAAAGTTTCCTTGGTATACTAAATTATGCTGAAGGATTCATTGAAAATTGTGCCAAGTTAAAAAAACTATTTTCTTCCAAAATTAAGAAAGAATGTAATTTGATCTTGGGAAGAACAAGATTGTGAAAATATAAGGAAGGTAAAAGAGGAATTAAAAGTTTTGCCTAAACTTGTAATTTCACAAGAAGAAGATTTCTTTATCCTTGAAATTGATGCTTCAAATAACTATTGGGGTGTAGTACTAAAGGTTAAAAAGAATTATAAAGAATATAAATGTGAAAAGAATTGTTCTTGCCTTGAAATACTTGCAGGTTATACATCATGAACATTCAAAGAAGTTGAAACAAGATATGAGACGAACAGGAAATAACTTATTGTTGTAAAGCGAGGAGTACAAAAATATGAAGATTATTTATTACCAAAGAAGTTCTTACTTAGAACTGATAACACTCAAGTTAAAGCTTTTTTGAAAAATAACGTTGATCAATCTATTGCCAACAGATATATTATCAGGATTCAAATTTGATTTTCTTATTTCAAATTTGATATTGAATATATAAAAGGAAAAATTAACTTTCTTCCTGATTATCTTACCAAGGATGGAGCTAGAACAAATGAGGACGAAAGTCCAAATTTTTGAGATAAAAGTTTCCTACTTGGAAACACAAATTCAAAACCAAACTCAAAATATACAAGATAGCCTTCGAGGCAAAATGAATATAGCCATTGAGACAGATGTAACTTGTACCAAGACTAGTATCCCTTCATAGGGACCGGTGAATATTAGCGCTCTTCACGAGGATAAAGGAAAAGACAAGAAGGTAATAGGAACCCCTATACAGGGAATACTAAAACCTATTACTGGTAAAGAAGATATGAAAATTCTCATCAGGGAAGAAACTCAAGATATCAAAAACAGCGAAGGTAGTTCTTCATCGAGCCAAACTTTACCTAAGCTAACTATTGAAAATATTGATCCAAAGGATATTGTCAAGATATGTCATGGAATAAAATTACCCAAAAAGGATAACCATGAACAAGTAATATTCTTTATTGTTATTTTTAATATCTTGTCTGACTAGTACCTTGAGATAGAAAAGTGGATGAAAACTCTCCACTATGAAAAGTACAACAAGATAAATTTTTATCCAGGAGCGCTAGCTAGCTGGGTATGAAATTGCTTTGAACTATGAAATATACTTTGTATATATCCTAGTAAAGATCTCAAGGAGATAGTCCAGCTTCCAATTGATGTAAGGAAAGCAGTAAAGAGATATACTGAAATTGTCAAAAGTACAAATATATATTAGATTCCACCAAGCAACCATGAAATGGGATCCTGTTCTTGAATATGTGCAGTCATAGTTCCATGTTATAAAAATGGGACTTACAAATCACCATTTTTTACCAACTATTCAAAAAGTTGTTAAAAATAGTTACCAAGATATCAATAATATGATGCTCTACAGAAGAGCAAAAGATATAAAGAAATATTTGAATATGTAACTCAGATAATTATTGAGAAAGAAAAGATATTGATCTATCCCTCTGAAAAATATATAATTTATTCCAATTCAAGGATCCCCACAAAGGATGAAGATATGTATTTTCTTGACAATTTACTATCTACTATAATCTCAAATCAAGTTAGTGGATCAAAAGATATGTCAAAACAATTATGCAAGATACTCTGGAATTACAGTGACCATCATTGTGAACACTGTGTTATGGAAGATATGAGCCAAGGATCATCTCTCAACAGTGAAGAATTCCCCGCGGAATTCTTTGATGCGAGGATGGAAAAGTAATGGAGCCAAGATAGTGACCCTTTATCACTACTTTAATAAAGCATTTCATTAAAGAAAAACTGTGGTCACTAAAAAGACAGAAGATAAGGCAAAGAAGATTATGATCTTTCACCCACTTGTAAGTCATATGTCAGGATCCAACCCAAAAAAAAAAAGCCACCCAACAAAAGGGAGGTAGAAGACAAGAGATAATGGAGGACACCCATGAAGATAAGATTTCTCGAAGACTAAAAACACTAGAGGACACAAGATAGTGGAAGACACCCTTGAAGATAAGATTCCTCAAGACCTCTATAAAAGGAGGAGGAGTGTTCAAAAGAAGATATCTCGAATCCCCCCAAAGAAAGACATCTCAGAGAAAACCCACTCCTTTGTAATCTGTATACACCACTTGTATTCAGAAAACTATTATCTAGTTTTGAAGATAGTAAAACTTGTAATAAGGTAATCACTTATGGAGTTCTAAACTTCATAAGGTGAGTACCAAAGGTATGTAAATATAGTATGTAAGCATGTGCTATTTCAGTCTATGAATATTAAGATAAAGTTTGTTATGTTCAACAAATCTTTCGTAAAAGGATTTCGTTAAGTTTCTCACAGTTCCTCGGCAGTACAAATAGAGATTTTAAAAGATTTTCAAAACATTTTTTTTGAATGGATGTTAACCATGCCAAAGTACCCATCTTTGATGAATGTTTTAGGGGAAAATGGCAATTTTCTAACAAAAATGTAGCACTTTGTGTGTGAGTTTATCTTTTAAAATTTCGTTCTAAGTAAGAACTGGATTCTGAAAAGAGTTTTAATAAAGGTGAAAACAGAGACTCTGAATACTGTGAGATAGCGTCTGTGGCAACACAACTAGTTTTCTAGAGTGAGAAATGCAACCTTAATTGAAAAGCCTTTTACGGAAGCAGTTGTGGACCCAAATGATTTCAAACATTTTAAATGATCATCTGATTCAGAAGATTGATTAAGTACATGCAAAGCAACTATAAGAACATACTAGAGGGAAAGTGCAGTTATTTTCATTGATTATTGTAAGTTATTTACATGCTTATACTTTAATTACTATTGATCTTTATGAATATTTCACAAGCATCTACATCAGATGATAATTGTCTTAAATTATATTTAAATAAAGTAGATATTTCATTTTTATTAAGAGTAGTTCAAAAATCTGAAGAAATATTTCCTGTTGGCCAAGAAAAACTTGAAAAAATATATCTTGATATAGATCATGCTTGTAAACATAATATAGGATTTGATCTTGTAGAAACTTATAAAGAAATAAAAAAGATAGGAGATATCATAACTGAATACGAAAATATAGAAGAAGAAGTTTCAGAAGGAATTGTTCTTGGATATGTAACTAAAGAAGACCAACCTAGATCCTTTAAAAAATTAACAAAATATAGAGAATATTTAGGACAAATTGAAAAATTTAAAAATATATCATATAAATAGTGGTCCTGATTGATCCAATGAACCACGAGGAAAGAGAAGATTTTGAAAGATTTAGAAGAATCCAAGATAATACTAGTGAGTTAAGATCTAGAGAAATTAGAATACTCCTTGAAGAACTTAAAATAGAAGAAAATCCAGAAATGTGGGATAAAATAGTAACAACTATAAGACATCATCAATTCGAGCAACAACAATACTTGATTTGGTTACAAAAAAATACAACTAAGATTTCCAAGATTAATTCTAAGAATACAATCCAAACAGAAGAATTGTAAGATATAACCCTCAATAAACTAACACCTAAAGGTTATAGGATCTATTCTGCAATTTATTTCATTAAGGGCAATATAGACATTTTAAGTCCATCTGGTAGCTTTCTGGCAAGAATCTTTTGTACGTCTAGCATTACTCATTTTAATATCTTTAAGAATAAGAAAAGAATAAATCGTGGCTAAATGAAATTATAATTTCCTCCACATGTTTTTTTTTTAATCACGACTATCATTTTAGATGTCATAATATGTCAAAACCACATTTCCGCTTCTTACATTAGGGATGCGTTTAGAATTCATAAAGGTATTTTTTTTATCTTTTAATAATTTGTGACTATATTTTTGAGATTATATGTGTTAATCCTTACATGTGACACTTGATATTTAAGCAACAGTCAATATGTAGCCAGTAATTTTACATAATAAAATTATTGTATTGTTGTTCATAAAATTGTGTCAATATTGACCTACGTGATATGCGAAATTGTGATATTTTTATTAATATAATTGTATTCTAAGTGACATGCAAAATTGTAGCTTGATAACACGTGACGTAAAAGTGAAATACATCAATTGTGTCATCTGCAATTTGTGTGTGTGGTCTCTAACAATAGCGGTAAAGAAGGAAATAATAAGTCTCTCTCCTAATAATAATGGAATTGTGAGAATTTCAATTTTTGTAGTTTAAATTTCAAAAATTAAAAATCTGTATGCATTACCATAATGAACGGGGTGGGGGAAAAATAAAGGGAAATTTGGCCATTTAACCGGGTTGGATAAGGAGTTTGAACAAATGGCCTTTGCCTCATATTAAAAAAAAAAATCAAAATGTATTAAATGGAAGATGAAAAAGTTGTGTTTCAGCTATTAACTCAAAAATCACCATATTTCTCCTCATTATACCCGTTGCAAAACCCTATTCTCTATTTTTTTTTGAAGTGAACGACTTCTTTTTTCCCCCCTTTCATCATCTTCAACTTCACTGTAATTGTCATGCGTTCATTCCCAATTTCGGATTCATTATTTTTATATATTTTGTGAAGAGAAACATAGTTTGACTGCATGTTGGTTGTTTTTTCAGAACTTTAAGAAAAATAACCCTGGATACTATGCGTGCAATTTCTTTTGAATGTGTTTGGGAGTTTCTTGATACATGATCTTTGGCTTCTTTCTCTTGATATGTTGTGATGTCCTCTAGTTGTTTGTTCTTATCTAACATTGCTCTTCGTCTTTATATATGGAGAATGCTCAGATGCTACCCATTATTAGTTCTGTCAAAATTTGGTAAATGATTGCTTTGAGAAATAAGATTCCTAACTCAATTATTGTTTGCATTTTTCAATGGGAAAAAATGGATGCTGAATACATAGTGAACGTGAAGATAAGTAAGAAGATAAGTAATATGTGTAGAATTGATTGATAAAGTTTTCTACAGCTTGGATGATAAGTATTAAGACTTATTCACAAACTCCTGCTTTAGACAATTGTTGAGCTTGGGGACACAAAGCTTGCGTCACAATTGATCTATCAATTAATTCTGAGGTCGATAAGTGCCTCAAAAGAAAATGAAGTATTGATTGAAATTGGAGACAAGCTTTCAAGATTTAGATTACAAAAGTTCACATTGTTGTCTGAGCTTAAAGCTAGGGATATGGAGGACGAGGATCCAACGCTAGGGCAGAATTGTAGACGTGTGAAAGAACGTTTCAAGCGTAGCAACAACAAAATAAAGAGAGGTTTATTGTTAGATGTTTTCAAACATAGGAAGTATAAGATTGATAAGTATAAGTTGGGCTTCCTCTTTATATTGGTATATGTACTTTTGGTAGCATAGGAGAATACATATATTAATCCAGTGGTTTTATTTGGTGTATAATCTTGATAGATTCAACAACTATTCATGGGGGAAAAGTCATATGAGTATACTACAAGGGTGTTTAAACATAAGTTGGGAGAAATGTTGAAGAATTATATAAATTCTCAACGATATTTGTATTCTCTGCATGAATTTCTCCTTGCAATCATGGTAATATATTCTAGGACTATTTTATAAATCACATTTTTTTAATTATGTTACTGAAAAATTAAATTTTTTATTGTACAGATTTGGGCATTTGATGCAGTTTCTAGTGTTGGAAAGATATTCGATCGTGTGGAAGATGATTCTAGAATTTCAAAAATGATAGGCTAGGAAATGTGCAAACAATTTAAGGGGGAAATACTTTGCACATTTTTGGAATTGTCAAATGTGAGTTTTGTTTATAAAAATCTATATGGCATATTGATAACTATAACTAAACAATTTTCTGAATAATTATACATTTTTGTTTTTTCAGATTGAGGTACATCATAAGTTAAATCCTACAGATGGTGAACTGCTGGAGCAATTTTGAAAGGAATTCAGACCTTTTGAAGATGGAGCGGATCCTAAGTTGGATAATGTCGCATTTGAGGATGATGACAGAAATTTTTTTGAGAGTGATGATGAACCATCAAGAAAAGGTCCCTATATGTTAGCTTAGTTTGATATCATGGTTGTCACAGTGATATAGTATCTTTGGCTATCTATGAAGTGTGAAGAAAATTCTTCGATGAACTATTGAAAGATGGGGGTGGCTTATCGATTATGTAAGTAATATTTGTATATCAGAATTATTACTACATAAATAATGCATTTAACTAATCATGCCTTATACCACGTTAGGGAAAGGGTATTGACATCCACATATATTTCAACAAGATTGTACCATATTGAATTATTATTTTTGGTAACTTGTTAAAAAAGCCTACCTAAAAATGGGTATACCTAAGAAGAAAAATGGTAACTATTATTTGACCAAGAGCTCGTTGATTATGTTGAAGGGGCTTCATCAGTGCTTTGTAAACACTGGAGTAATTGTAGATTTTTGTATGTTCCTTACTGTGTACCGAGTTCTCACTAGTTTGCTCTTAAGATTGATTTGATGGAGTGAGCTATTTATATTTATAATAGTTTGCCAAAACACATCCATGCTACTCAGCTGGCCAAATGTATGAAGCTTATTCAAGTGGTCGTTCCTTGGTTGACAAAGGTACATGTAGTGCGCGAAGAAAATTTTAACACCAACATGTTCCACCATCAAAAGGTTGTAGTTCCCGGACAAACAAATGGTTAAGCTTAGTGTAGTCTAACATTTAGCACTAACATCTATGAATTATTTTGTGTATGTAATTTCTATATAACTTTTTTCTCATAATTATTTTGCAGATATGATTGTGGGTTGTTCACAGTGAAATACATAGAATTTTGGCAAGCTCAATTGAATATGGATTTGGTTTGTCCATATGGAGGAAGAAACTAGCTGCAGAGAAATTTGCATCGCATTTTGATCCATAGATTTAGTGAATTTTCTAAATTTTTTCTTTGTATTAATATCCTGGAGATTGATTTTTGCAATTGTACATGTCCACTTCAAGTTAAATATTGATTGTAGTTACAGTTTTGTTGCCCTTAATTTAAATGTTCTAATGTATTTATATTAGAACGGTATAACTGAGTTATGAAAAGATATACGAGAACGGCACAAGTGACATTTTATCGATACACAAACTTGTTCATGAGAACAGCACAAATGGGGTTACTGAGTGAAAACGACACTTGTGCCGATAGTGAGATGAGAACATCTATTAGAACAGCATAATTGTCATTATGTTTGTAAATATAAGTCAATGAGAATGACACTTGTGTTGTTACTAAGTTATGAAAAGAACTACAAGAACGGCACAATAGACGTTATAACAATACACAAACATGTTCATGAAAATGGCAAGTGACATTACTGTGTAGAAAACGACACTAGTGCCGAAATTGATGAGAACATCTATTAGAACGGTATAACTGTCGTTAAGTTTGTAAATATAAGTCCATGAGAACTACACTTGTGCCTTTGCAGAGTTATGAAATAAAACTACAAGAACATCATAATAGATGTTGTAACAATATACAAACATGTTCATGAGAACGGCACAAGTGCCGTTACTGTATATAAAACGATACTTGAAACGTTTCTGAGTTACGAATGGATCTACGAGAACGCTACAGCTGTCATTATGTATGTAAATAAAAGTCCATGAGAATGACACTTGTGCCGTTTCTGAGTTATGAAAGTATCTACAAGAACGGCACAATAGACATAACAATACACAAAATTGTTTATGAGAATGGTATAAATGCCATTACTGTGTATAAAACGACACTTGTACTGTTATATCTATAAACACGAGTATAAACAACAACGACCTGTCCGAGCTTCGATAATCGATAAGCTGAACTCATTAAAGTTGTAGGATGGACATGCTGTTTACAATATTCGAGAGATATGCTCATTACTTATATTTTCTAACGAATGTAGATCATGACTTGTGACTTAACCACTGGATATCAAATAATCTATGTCAAGTCTAGCATTATTTGTCACATAATCAATATTTTTGACTTTCTTAAGTTATGGGGTCCAGTATTTGAGTTTGTTGCGCCAGAAAAGAATCAAAATATTGAAGAAATCAACAGAACGACAAAAGTGCCGTTAAACAACTCTTGTGTCATTCTGTCTATAAACACGAGTGTAAGCAGCCACGATCCGTCCGAGACCCCTATAATCGATAATCTGAACTCATTAAAGTTGCAGGATGAACATGTCATTTACAAAATTCGAGAGATATGCTAATTACTTATATTTTCTAATGAATATAGATCATGACTTGTGATTTTACCAATATATATAATATAATCTATATTAATTCTACTGTTATTTGTTACATAATCAACACTTCTGACTTTCTTAAGTTAGGTGGTCTAATGCTTGAGGTCGTTGCGTTGGAAAAGAAGCAAAATAATAGAGAAATCAATAGAATGTCACCGTTGTGTCTATACACATGAGTATGTGTAGCCACGACCTGTCCAAGCTCTCATAATCGATAATATGAACTCATTGAAGTTGCAGGATGGACATGTCATTTACAAAATTCTAGAGATTTGCTTATTACTTATATTTTCTAACGAATGTAGATCATGACTTGTGATTTCACCACTGGATATCATATAATCGTGTCAATTCTACCATTATTTATCACATAATCAACATTTTTGACTTTCTTATGTTAGAGGATCCAATGCTTGAGGTTGTTGCTAGGAAAAGAAGCAAAATATTGTAGAAATCAATAGAACGATACAAGTACTATTAAACGACACTTGTATCATTTTGTCTATAAACATGAGTATAAGCAGCCACGACTCGTTCGAGCCCCAATAATTGGTAAGCTAAACTCATTTAAGTTGCAAGATCGACATGCCATTTGCATAATTTGAGAAATATGTTCATTACTTAATCAACATGAAATAAAAAAGACTAACACAAGTGTCGTTACTGTTTTGAAAAAGGTACATGTGTCGATACGCCTATAAACACAATATGATAATTGATGCGATGTATATTTTGAAATTAATTGCTATTAAATCAATAATATTTAATTTTTGAACATCATTTCTGTATTTTCTAGGAAAAATACTCAAAACGACACTAGTGATGTTTTATTGTAACAAAAAACTGTATATTTGCTGTTATGACAAAATCAATTGTTCCAAATATTATAAAAAAATTGCATTTCAAATGACAAAAGTAGTACATCATAATATAATACTACCATCCTTTTTCAATTTTACAAAAGCAATCCATCATAACACAACAAAAAACAACATATGTACCATCATCATTCATGTCTCTCGATGAGTGGTACACGATCTGTACAAGTGATGTAGTTATGCCCAGTTTTCAAACATGTACTACACTTACGAGACTTGCGC
>CAIGRF010144641.1:12230-39107 GCA_903798235.1 Fraxinus ornus
TGGGTTTGATTGGTTTTGCTTCGATGATGAGCTGCTCCATTTAAATACTAAGGGCTCATCATCCTCGTCCATATCATCCATCAATTTTGGTTTGGTACAAGCCTCAACAGCCATTATTTTGCTATTTCCTGTGTTGTCATATAATGGTCCTCAGTATCTGTAAACATCAATCTTTTTTTGTTATAATCTCATGTTTGAAGAGAAACTGTACAAAACAAAATATGTTGTCAAAATCTTTACTGTTCTTGAGATTTAGGAAACCAAACATTAAGATCACATTCAACCATTTTCCCATACATAGAACGTCACTCACTCACTATGGTATCATTTGCACTTGAGAACCACTCTTTTCCATAGAAAATAACACATTAGTGACATGCCATAATCCAAACCGTGAAAGCAGACCACAATCATAAATGATCCAGGACGGAATAAAATGTAACTATGCATCCCCCCCAGTCTCAAAAAAAAAAATTAATAGAACTTAAGGAGTAAGAAATTAAAAAATGAGCAACATATATTTAGAGTACACACATGCAAGGAATCGCCACATCACCCTAACTAGGGCTAAAAACAAGCCGACAACATCTATCTGGCCACCTATCACCCTATCAGATAAATACTTAGCGCCAAATTGAATTGAGTCAGATAAATCCTGAACAAGAACCAGCATCAGAATTTAAATTTGCAAATAGAGTGCTAAAGAAAAGGTACTCTTAACATGCATGTTCCAGATAGGTCAAGCAGAAAAAAGAAAAATTAGAAATAAATAACTCAAAACTACTCTCAGCGCAAAACTTTTAGAAACAAAATAGTAGTTAATCAGTTAACCGCGTTCCAAGCACATTAATTTAACTCGCCTATACATAAGTTGCAAGCCCTAATACGATAATTAATCTAATTATTCCTTTTTTTCCTAAATCCAAACAAGGGAGTTGGATTCTCGATGATAATAAGCTGATATGCATTCAGATGTATCACAAAACAAGAAAAAATCAAAAGCAGTCGATGCTCACAAGGATCTTTTCTCAAGAAAGACGAATTAGAGAGAGAATCTGATCTGAGGTGCTTCGCGTAACGGAAGGGAGATTAGAGAGAAGGAGAGAAAGCTAGGGCAAAACGAAGATGAAGTCCACAATAGAAATAGAAATCCAGAAAACTTTAATACGAGAGAAATATATAGATATATAGCAGCCTCTGTGTATTTGTATTATATTGTAGCTATTCTATTTCTCACACTATCCATCTCTCTCCTAATCCTTCTCTGATCGTGTTTGTGTGAGCGCGTGTCATGACGCCACACCAACCATGTACTGAACCAGAGCCCGACCACCACGGACCACCGGATTCGAAAAAGGAGAGATTATTCGAACTCAAATCCGGACCCTGACCGAATTTGAACACAGGCTGACTTTTCGATTAGGTTAGCGTGAGGTTGGGCTGGTTAGGAGTTTTATATGGGCCCTATTGGGCTCTCTAATTGAGGCCGGATGATATCTTTAAAGATTGGACGTTGAGGCGTATTAAGATATTTTTATTTTTAGAGGAAATTACAGCCGCACAGCTTTTTAACATACCATTTTCATAAATCTAGAATCAACTTTAATAATACATAAATTAGGTTTTAATTAATAATTTTTAAATTATTTTTTATTTAAATCATCCAACACAATTTCAAACCATAATTATTTCATTTTTCACTCCCATCTCTCTATCTCCTCCCGCCGACCCACCCATTTTCTCTCCCCACTCTCTCTCTATCCCCGCCGCCACCACCACCGTTTCATATTTTTGTTTCAGTGCTTGTATGGTGGTGCTCCTAAGGGAAACTGGATCGTGGAGCGGATGTTGTGGTTGTCATTCCTAGGCGGCTCAATGACGTACTCGAAATGAAGTGAATTAATTTTAGGCAGGTTTCTCTTCTTGTGCTCAATGAGGCTTCCCATCCAAACCTCTGCGCTAAGAGGGGTTTGATTGCAGCGTGAAGAGGCGTCAGATCTGTAGTTTTGTTTTGTACGGCGAAGGGGTGATCTGTAGTTTTGCTTCCTACCCAGACCTCTGCGCGAATGGGCGATGAAGCTATGAGCGTCGGAGATCGAAGATCATGGGGATGATGATGATTTTTTTTTGTTGGATGGGTGTTGGTGGTAGTGGTAGTGGTCCAGTGGTTTTAGTGGTGTTTGGGTGGTGGTTGTGGTGATGTTGACGATTTGGTGTAGTGGTAGTGGTGAAAACATTGGCTGCAATGTTAGAAACAATGATTTTGTTATTAGGAAGAGGTGGTGATGGTAGTGTTGGTGTTGGCACGACGGTGGTTTTGTGTTGGTGGTGGTCACAAATCATTTGTTGATTGTGACCAATAAATTGATTGGTGTGTGATCAATAAATATTGTGTAACCTATAGATTTATTAATTTGTGACTAATAAAAGTAATTTGTGGCATATAATTTGATGTTTTGTGACCATAAAATAAATTGTATGACTTATAAATTTGTGATTTGTGACCGATAAACAAATTGTGACTTTTAAATTTTTAATTTGTGACCGATGAACGAATTGTGACCTATAAAATTTTTGAATTGTGACCAAATTGCATAGATCTGTGACATTTATATATTTATTAATAAAACATATAATTAAGTAATTAATTCATAAATAAATTTAATGAAAACCTAATTTTTGAATTTTAAAATTTCTATCCTTAATTTTGAAATGGTGATACTTAAAAACATGATTTATGTATTGTTCCCTTATTTTTATTACATAAGATCTAGGATATTTTATTTTTTAGGGGACATTATTAGGGTGTGTTTGAGTCACATTATTTTGAAAAAATGTATTCTGAAATAATATATTGATGAAGAATGTGTGGTTAAAAAAAGAAGAAAAAATTATTGATGTGATGAAAAATATTATTTTATTAAAGAATGTGTAGTTAAAAATGAGTAGAAGATTGAAAATGAAAATTTTAATGTGTACCAAATAGGGACTAAATAAATTTCTAAATTGGTGTTTATAATTGGAATATTAAATACAGTATATTCTTGGGCTTTATTAGTATTTTTTATTCTCTCTAAATTTCCAAATCGAAATCGAAATCCAGTTACATTTTTTGAAGTAAAATTAAAGCCAATCTTAACTAAAAAAATCTAAATTAATAATTAACAATTAATTTTGACTACACATTTGAATAAACCCACAATTTTTATCAATTTTTTAACAACGCATTTCATCAACTTTTATCAAAATTTACTAAAAATACATTTTTTTTTTTTTCACAAAACAAAACAAGGACTAATTAGTATATCACAGAACTTAATAATTTGCTTAGGATTGGTTACGGATGGGGATAAAAAGTAGAGGAAATTAGGCCTAAAATCAATAAAATAGAATAATACGTTTAATTAATAATTTATCATTGATCGTTTAATCAACGGTAAATTATACGCTCAAACTGCCCAAATTGATGAAAAAGAAATCATATACAGCATCAATAAAGCCCTAACACACTCACAGTTGAAGAAGGTATTTTACACTCCATCGATCGTCACTGTCAACATCTTAAATATTTGATTTCTCTGTCGATTTCAACGATTTTCACAATTTATCAGCCATCGTCAAACCATGGCTTTCTCTCCGTATTCATTCAATCCAAGGTTAATTTTTGGTTTAATTTTTCTCAAGATATGTTTTAATATCATTCTCCATTCTCCATTCTATGCACAATCAAATATTTGCATTTTTTGTTGAGTTTATTTTCTTCCATTTATTTGATTGATACTTTTTATTTTATTTTTAAAATTTTAGCAGAGATAAGCGATTAATAGCAAGATGCTAGGGGGTACCAATTTCGAGTATTCCTTCCACTTGAGTCAACTTGCCCACCCCTTTATTAAAGGCATCAAGAAGTGGAAACATTGTATTTATTTCTTCAGTAGTAGGGGTATCCATATGTTTCTGTCTGCTCTGAGTCAGGAGCATAGTTATTCAAAACACTGACAATCGTATGATTAAATCAATTTCATAATTTGTTTAAAGATGTTTATTGTTCAATGAATCAATTGATGAAGAGTTTGGCTCGTGAGTGGGCAAAGGATAACATCTGTGGATGCAATGTTTGCATTGCTCATTTTATGTTAATGTTTTGTTTTTGGAATTCATTGCTTTTGTCAAATTTCTTACCATGTGTTTTTTTTTTTTGTCAAATTCTTGTTAGTTGAAACTTGAACGAAAAAGTTGAATTGTGCCTTAATGTCTTCCTCATACTTGGACTTCTAATCTGGATCGCTAAAATCAATACTCTGATAAATGTAGTTTCTACACTTATTCGAGGTCCTAAATGATGATATTTTACCGTTCTTTGAATAAAATATAACTTAATTTGTGTTATATTTCATTTCGTAAGTAAAACTCAATGTTTAATGAAGAATTAGAGAAAAGAATGCAAAGATAGCGGAAAATGGCTCCATTGTATCAAATACAAAGTTTGAGGACTAAGTCGCAAAATGATTATAAATGATGCGGACCTAGTATCGATGATTGGAGAGATGTTGAAGCCAATTAGTCGAAGTTTGAAGATGGAGGGTAAAGAAAATACAAAGAAGGAACCAAAATAAATAAAGAATGAAATTTGTGGACTAAAGTGCAACAATTGGAAGTTTTTATGCCTGCGCCCGCGCACAGGCATAATCTCTCGCGCGCGCACGAGGTTAACTTTTATTTACCGACAGTGAAACATTTGTACGGCGCGTGAGCAAGGAAATACACGACGCGCGCGCACAAGCTAATTCTGGGCCTGAACGGTCCAATTTGCTGGTTTTATCCAAATTCCTATAAAAACCTAATTTAACCCATTTTCTAAGGGGGGGTGAACGACTCAGAACATATCAAATCCAAATTTTCACTCCAAGAAAGAGTCTAACTCATCAATTCAAGGCGAATCATACAAGGATTTTGAAGATTCATAGCTCGGTTTAAAGATTTGAGTCAAGAACGTGGATTTTTCCTACTTCTTCCATCTTTCTTATTTCCCGGTGATGTTTTTCCAATTATTCCTGTGTAATTTAATCATAAGAATGTTAGGCTAGTTTCTCATTGTATTGGATGAATGATGAACCCTATTGCTTATTTATTTTAATTCGAAACAATTAATTTAGTACTTCTTGATTTTTCTTATTGGTTTTGCATTCTCATTGAACTATTTAATTGTTTGATCACCAATTAGATAGTTAGTTTCTTGTTGTAGTGTATGAATACTCACAATAAGTCTAGAACGCGGCAAATCAACACAGGACAATAGGTATTAGGAATAATATTTATGGCATGTGCAATCATGAGTGATAAATCTTGTAAATCAATGCATGTTTTTCATATGAATTCGGACTAGTAATAGGGTCGGGTCGTGTTAAATATATGTTTAATATATCTTGGAAAAGAATATTGAATAACAGTGGATTATTGATTGTCTTGAATACATGAATTTACTAAATTAAGAATTAAGAATTGAACTAAATAGCAGTGGGGGGATTCAAGATTCCAATACAAACATTCACATATTAGATAAATACTTTATTTGCATCATTAGTTTAGGATTAGTATAAAACGATATACAAACAATCTCTTTTGATTTCATTACACTTCGAATTTAATAGTAGTTATTGAATTAAAAATTAGACATTATTCCTTGTGGGAACGATACTCTTAACTCATATATCTCATTACTTGTACAACGATCCCGTACGCTTGCTAATTTTGCACGAACACTCAGTGCACTACTAGTTCTAGAAGGTTGCATGTGTGTCTTTCACCTTCATAATCTTTGGATTTGTTTTAACTTTACATAATAATTTTTTACTTTCAAAACACTTTTTATATGATCTCATGGATAGACTATGTGTAATGGTTCATGCGATTGTGGTGTTGGGTTGAACTATGGGTGGGAGTGGTGAAGGTGGAGTGGTTGAATTTGTATAAAATAATATATTTTAAAGTTTTGATTGGTGTTTTGTTACTTTTTAAAATTTTGTTACTTTTTAACTGTTTGTTACTTTTTGAATAATGTTTGTCATTTTTATTTTTTTTTCTATCACTTTTTAGAAAATTCTATCACTTTTATTGTTTGTTAATTGTCACTTTTTGTTATAATAGTGACAAACTCACTTTTTAATACAAGTGTCACTTTTTTAATTCCCTGTACGTGCCATGATGAGCAGTTTTGATTGCTAAACGTTTGAGGTAGATTATTGGCAGTCACATGTTATTGCCTCAAATGATGTATATGAAAAATCCTGAACAAAGCTTCCTTGATAATTGTAAAATATTTCGTATCATCATTATCTATTATATTGTCATGTTAAGTATCCCGTCTGGAGAGTACGTTCGCAAGAATGAAACTCAAAGGAATTGACGGGGGGCCCGCATAGGCGATGGAGCATGTGGTTTAATTCGATGCAAAGCGATGAACCTTACCAGGGCTTGACATGCCGCGAATCCTTTTGAAAGAGAGAAGTGCGTTCAGTTATCATCTAATTCTATACACAATTGTGGAGTGATTGAATTTGTATAAAATAGTATAATTTAGTGTTTTTGTCACTTTTTAATTTTTTTTAATCACTTTTTGAATAGTATTTGTCGCATTTTTTTTTTATTTTATGCCACTTTTTATTTTATTTGTTACTTTTTTTAAAAAATTTCTATAATATTCTTGATTGACAAACATAAGTTTTGATTGATACTTTGTAATTTTTTTTAGTGTTTCACTTTTTTGAATAGTTGTTGTCATTTTTAGTTTTATTTTGGTGTTTTAGCTCTCGTTTGGCCACAATTATTTGAAATTATAATTTTTGGAATAGTGTTTTTTGAAAAAATGTATGATTAAAAAGGAAGAAATTACTTTGAGTTTACGTGTAATATTATTTTATTGAAAAATGTGTAATTGATAAAAATAGTATAATTTTAATGGAAGCCAAATGCTCCTTAATTTTCCGTCACCTTTTTTAACTTTTCGTCACTTTTTATTGTTTGTTACTTTCTAAAATTTCCGTCACTTTTTTAAGTGACAAACATATGTTTTGATTGGTGTTTCTCACTTTTTGTGTATTTATGATTTTTTTGAGTGTTTGTCACTTTTTTGAATAATCTGTCATTTTTTTAAAATTCATCTCACTTTTTTTAGTGACAAACATAATTTTTGATTGGTGTTTTGTGTTACTATTCGAGTGCTGGTCACTTTTTTGAACAGTGTTCGTTACTTTTTCAAATTATTGTTATTTTTTATTACTTGTTATTTTTTAAAAAAATTCTGTCATTTTTTTGAGTGACAAACATATGTTTTAATTAGTGTTTTTCACTTTCTTTATTTTTGTCACATTTTTGAATGTGTCACTTTATTTTTTTCTTTTTATAGTATTAAAATTTAAAAATCTCTCAACAATGTTAGTTTAAAGAGAAATTGGAAAAGTCACGATAATAACAGACTTAAATGAAAAGTTTAATAATTGATTCCAAATTTCCAATGTTTTAATTGGTGTTTTGTTACTTTTTTTATTTATTATTATTTGTCACTTTTTTTAATGTCGCTATTTTTTACTTTCTATCACTTTCTTGAAATTTCAGTGATTTTTTTGAGTGACAAATATCACTTTTTAATAAAAGCGACGTTAATAAAAACGTGACACTTACTTTAAAAATGACCAAAAAAATAGCGACATTTAATTTTACATAGCATTTTTTATTTCTAAAATACTTTTCATATGATTTTTCAAAAAACGCCTAATTTTAAGACTATTTTTGTAAGTTGGGCTAAAAAGCATGTTTGCCTTTTATTTTTTTTGAAAAAGTTGTATTGAAGCTTGGTTATGAACTTATTAATCCCAGTAGAGATATTACTTTTTCAAGCTCTCAGCCGGAAATAGAAACAACAATCCAAAGAAAAAACGCTATTCATTGCTAAACTCATTCTGCAGTGTCATTTCAGATCACAATGCAAAGATCACGACAGACTGCATCGACCACTGACCATATCGATAATGGTAAGCAAGCAAACAATGAGCAGACATGGCATATAAATCCACCCTTGACGCAAAAGGGCTTAGCAAACTCTAATGCACCTGTGTCAGCAAGAAGAGATTTTTGAGTTGAAATTTGAACTCCTCACGGAGGAAAGATCCTTGCCGAATCAGTAGAGAACCTTCGTAATGAATGGATATTTTTTACATATAGCCATCAGACCATATGGATGATGGTAAGCAAGCAAACAACGAGCAGACATTGCAGATAAATCCACCCTTGACGCAAAAGCGCTTAGCAAACTCAAATGCACCTGTGTCAGAAAGAAGAGATTTTTGAGTTGAAATTTGAACTCCTCACGGAGGAAAGATCCTTGCCGAATCAAAGCGAATCATCTCCAGAAGGAATGAATAGTGTATACAGGTCTTTCCATTAGCATCGACAAACTATCTTTCGCTCTAAGAAGGTTGGTTTCTGCAGATTCGTCAAAGGAAAGCACTAAGCAGAGGAAGCTTCATATCCTCCTTCGAGATACTTGGTTCCGTCTATGTTGCTGGTATCGTTATGAGGAAGCAGATAATTTACAAGTGGCTTGGTTAAAACGCCAAAGACCTGCATTAAAAATTACTTTTCAGACGAAGCGATCAATTTGAAGCAAGGATGTGGCAACCTAACAATGCGTGGAGTTACATCGAAAAACACCCTCGAACAAACAAGGGAGGATTGGACAATACTGAACCATTAAATAAGAAAAAAGAAGTTAAAAATGCTGTTTATTTTACTATTCTAGTACTATACACGAAACATGTACTACGATAACTGATAGTTAAGAAATGGCACTTCAGAAAGACAGTTATTCTATTGAAGTAGGTATTAAAACAACTAGCAATCGTAAGCTCAAAGTTTTATATAATTAACTCAGAAAGTTGTACTTATTATTGTACTAAAGAACGATAACTGTTGTTGTAACCACTGTAATGTGTGAACTGCATCCACAAACGGAAATGAGTGGGAAAAATGATACTTGTTACCACCAGTGCCCAAGAAACTCAAATTCATTAACATTGACTTTTGAGAAACATTAAAGTACCTGTTTAAATGTCAATGCAATGGAGACAGCTCCTCCCATTAGCCTAGCCCACCAAATTATTATCTAGTTGAACTGCATAGCAAATGAGTAAACATTTAGTTTCACGAATTTTTGAAACTTGCTTCCCAAAAAAAGATTAGAAAGTGCACTACTAATCGTCTCGTGGCTTGGAAATTCAACAAATATACGTTGGTCTGCAAGATGCACTTTAACGCCCTTAATGGGAGTTAACAACCAGGAGATTTACTATCTCTGTTTTTAATGAGAAGGGGTAAATCAACTGGTCCTGATTATCAATAAACAATGAATTTAACTTTCCTTAAATATAACTTATATTTATATATTCAATATGCCAACCATTCAATATACCAACCTTGTGCTTGAATGTTATTGATGACAACCTCATTGCAGTTTGGCTCATGCCACAGGAAAAACAAAAGCAGCACGTCCAAGCATTATAGCACCACACCACAATAAAAATCCAATAGAATTCAAGATTAACGGACCAGAGAGGAATGCATGTATAAGATAAGGTCGTCCGATCACTTAAATGTAAGCAGCTAACAAAGAAGTCAGCTGACGTGCACATCTGCCTACTCTTCTGCCTAATGAGCCTCAAATCTGTTCAGAACTATCTTAGAATGAGGAAATTAGTTCCTACAGCTAATTTGATGAACTGAAAAAACTATTCATGAAAGTACAAGGAACTTATTTCAACCTTTATAGCCAACAAGGTAATTTACTTCATAAACTTCAGATAGAGGCTAATATTTCGTGCATCCATATAAAAAAAACGAACAAGAGAGGCAAATAGTTCCAGAATAAAAGAAAGAGAAGGGTTGCCATACATTCTAAGCCTAAGATTCAGTAACTTAACCTTTTGGATAAAAAAATGAGTTACACGCACCGCGTGTACAAGACACAATCAGCCAATCGCAATATGAAGGACTTTGTGGTCTCTTCAACATCCAAAATTAGAAAAGCTCCTGGATCTACACTGATAATACTCCACATTTTTTGAGGACTAAAGCAACTCAATTACATTGGATATGACAGGTCAAGAAGGCCTGACACAGAAACAGGAAACAATTAACTGGATGGTTCGTTGATGAAGGTAATTGTAGTCTTGGCAAGCTATATCCATGTTTGGTGAAAAGTGCCCATACGCACGCAAACGAGGACATAAAATGGTTATCAACATTGACACAATGACTAACAGGAAAGGTTTAATGTAAAGTCTATTCAATCTAATATGTAAGGTTCAGGAGATACACTTATGAGAGAGCAAAATGCTAAGCAGTAAGCACCACTCTCCGTCCATTGGATGAATGTTCACACATGAACATAATTTCATATTTAACTCCTAGCTTCTAAGTCTTATATACGTGTCGACTGGAGCCCAACTGTAGACACCACTCACACATCTCAAAAAGTGTAAAAGTGGCCCCCACCGCATCCTGGGCTCTTACCATTACTGGGCCTGATTCTATGGGCTTCCCCCAACCCAAATCGAGAGATCTGAAATATGATCACAGCATAGCAAATTAGCAACCCAAAATTATATAAATGTTCATCTGCAGCAACTCAATAATCAGCTCAATTTCTCCTCAGTTGAAATAAATTGAATTCGTAATTGAAACCAATAACGGGAAATAGTTTCACTCAGGTAAGTTTAATTTCATTTTCTAGATTTTTTGAATTACTTTAGTGCTATATGTATGTGTAATTCAACGATTGTTATGGTGAATTTTATTGCACATCTTGTGTTTGATGGAATTCCTCACTCAGATGCGTTTTGATGCTTTCATATTTCGATTCATATACCTCCCAGTAGAGCAGGAAAGACGAAGTTGATCGCTAAACATTTTGTTCTAATGCCCTATATTAGGTCGACTAAAGGAATATTTTTGTTTTCATTGTGATTTCGATAACAGATACAATTCTGAAAGATTATATATTTCCGTTTGATCTTTGGTGAAGAGTACAAACAATTACAGATGGTATCGTGCTTCCCCTCAACGCCTAAGAAGCTGGCGATAACAGTTGCATACTTCCTTGGTGGAGCCTCATTGTTTGCATTTGGCTTGCATCTTTCACATGTAAATGCCGCTCCTCAACAAGCTCGGATCAAAGCTCGAAATGACTTTGTTAGAGAGAGATTGAAAAAGAAATATGGGGACACAAGTGTGCACCCCAAATGAGCATTGCAAAATTACGGATTATGATTTTTTTGGATATAAATTTTCGATTGTAAAATTTTTTCCAACTTTTTTGCAAGTTCGATTGTGCTCTCTAACTTTGAAGTTCTGTGTCCAGGGGCGGACACAGGGAGGGTTCTAGGGGGCACGTGCCCCCTCCCCCCACCACCACAAATTTTGATTTTTTTTTTTTTTAAAAAATTCGTGTTTTGTATCGATTGAAATCTAAATTTTAATCTAAATCAAAGTTAATAATTAATTTTAATAATATATTTCATGGAATTCATAACTTTTTTAACTTTTATCAAAATTTACTAAAAATTTGATTTTAATTTCCACCAAACAGGGCCAAAATCACAATAAATTTAAATTTTGATAACATACTAATTTTAAAAAAAATTCAACGATTGTACGCTAATCGAATCTACAAATTACTTATTTCAAGAACTACATTATGAACATATCGAATAATTTAAATAGATATCAAAAATAATTAAACGTGAGTTTTAAAGAAAAACGTCTAACTCGCATTTTTTCAAAAAAAAATGAATTATTTCATTAACATTTACTATTTTTGTGATACAAATTTCTCAATATAATTTTCATCATTTTATTAGGGAACTTTATATGAAATGTAACATAAAAAACTCTCGAAATTTTACATTCGAAAAAATCATATCTCGTGTAAATTTTTGAATGCAAAATTACAAGGGGTTGATTTTTTTTTGGACGTAAATTTTCGAGTGCAAAATTTCCCTCAACTTTTTTGCAAGTTCGATTGTGTCCCCCTAACTTTTTTGGTCTGCGTCAGCCCCTGTCCGCGTCCGCCTCTGGCTTGTGCTATAGATTAAATTCTAATGTTGTTAACATGCCTTTATCTACCACATTATCCACTGCAATTCGCTGAAGATGAACTTCCACAAAAGTTTATAAAAATCAGCCATATGTTGACCATTGTCACCAGGGATGGGAAGTAGCATTAGCACAACAGCAGCAGTATTGTAATGACAGTTCAAAATTTCAATTAAACAGGAAAAAAGGTCAAGCATACTTCTGTCATACAGAAAAAGTGAGATAAAAGAGATTTCGACGGTAACATTCTTTGAGTTGGAGAGAAATTTAGGAAGCCCCGCTGGCACCCTTTCCTTTCTTCCTTTGAAGTTTCTTCATGTAAAACTCCAACTCTTTGCCCTCCAAAATATATCTATTAAAAAATATGTCAAAAATACGTAGTCAGGGAAATAGGTTCAAGCATATGATAGAATATTATTATTAAAAAGAAATTGATACTAAGGCTAAGGCAGAGCATTAGGCGAAATGTTTTAAGCTGATAATGATCAGAAACATGTATTAGTCTTGAAATAAGTGATCGTGAATAAATATTTATTAGACAAAACGTCGTCTATAATAAAATTCTAGCATCTAGTCGAACAAATTAACAAGTTCCGATTATGTTTTAAACCATCCCAGTAGAGAAATATGGGAAACAAAAAAAATTCTGTGAATTTTCTACACTAAAAATTTAGGCAAGTTTGATTTCAGGAATAAGGCGGCTATAGAATTTCATACGACATAACGTGCAACTATATGTTACATTGGACTAGATAAAAAATACCCTATCTTCTCTTTTAAATATATGTTGCATACTATTAGCTCCTAATACTTGTATCAACATTTATAGACGGGAAAAATATCCCTGAAAGACATTTTGGTACATATCCTGAAAGTATAATGATTCACAGTGCTACATGGGTCCAACTTAGAAAGGGGAACGGTGACTACATTTAATTCTATGGTCAAGAAATGAAGGAAATGTGGAGGAATATACATACCCATCAGCACGACCACATTGGCCAGGGCGTGAAGAGATTGCAGCTAAAAGACGGCCACTGCCGAATTGCTCCTCAACATGTGGGTCAAGCTTCCGATCCTGTTGACGCTTTTGCAGTTTCCTCTGGACATGGTTGCTTTTCTTTGTCTCTTCTACAGCACCCTCGGCCTCCTAAAACACAGTCAAACAAAATCATGAAGAAAAATCAGAGATCAAGTTTTTGCTAAAAACTATGAAGCATAGCAGGCTAAACATCATACGCATACTGAGTCTCCTCTTTCATCTTAAGATGTTATTTTTTATTATAATTAGGTTACAAATTCCCCTAACAGAAAATGAGGTCTGTAATTTAACGATGACAATCAATATAAACTGTTAAAGCTATAGTCTACATGTATTGTGGTACTTGATTAACAAACAAGATCTTCCGATATCCATCGCCCAAGTCTATGGAAAATGACAGCACCCACCATATTTTAAAGACTATGCTTCATTGGTGAAGTCAATACATCCCAGTCTTGTACATCAACAAACATCTATGTGGATAAATTACATGTTGGTATTTTTGTAATCAAAATAAGCCCAAGTACATGGAATTTAAAACATAGTTCAAAATTGTTCGAGAATGGGCAGACTAGGGAATGACCATGTTTGTTGCAACTACTTTTTCTCTTCAAAATTATATACTCGATAACTACAAATAGAAAAGGATTTATTTACATCAGAAAGAAAAAGAACGCTCTCTCTTCCTATATTTTTATTTGAGACAACTACAGCAACACTACAGAGGTTTACAGACGCCTGTTTCAAAAGTTACATGGAGAATCGGTTACTTTTGTTTAGCCAAAAATATTCTCACTGATTAATTTTTAAGGTTCTTCTCAGGAAGAAAAAAATTGCACAGTACCTAAACTCTTCTTATAAAACAAAAAGAAAAAAAAATTCATATTTTCCCAGCTATCCCCCTTCCCCTCTCCAACAACCCAAGAAACCATAAACAGGGAAAGTGCTGCAATTCAAGTGTCTCTTTGTAATTTTAGAACTGAATGAAGTTTCTCGGTAATAGTCATTCAACTCAGGCTGTTTCTGTAGTAGTCTTGACCCCCTTTTATTTCAAAATCAGTCGAGCTTGTATTTACAGTTATACCAATAACCCATCATAGAAGAAGGAAAAACCATTAAACAAAGTAAGGGGTGAATACCTCTCCTTCTTTCTTGGTGGCAGCCTTCTTCTTGCGACCAATGTCAACTCCATAGTGCTGAAGATACCACTGCTTAAAAGGTGCAGCATCCACCTGAACAATTGCGCTCTTCACCAAAGTCTGGGTCCTGACCAACTCATTATTCGAAGCATTATAAACCACATCAAGAATACGAGTCTTCCGGGTCACAGCCTCACTACCCCAAGAGTAGTTCCCTGTATCCAACCTCAAGGCACGCCATTTCACATTACCTCCTCGAACCCTCACCCTACGCACTGTCTTGTTACTTGACAACTTTGTGTTTGCTGGTTGTCTACCAAGCTCGTACCTTGGAACAGACAAGATAGGTACGTTAGAAAAAATAAATAAATTCTCGTGCAGCTCAATTTGGGCATCAATCAGACCATCACAAATAATTATACAAATCAAGAGGTTATATGCTGACTACTTCGAATTTGGAGCTCAGAACTAAATGTGATTTTTCCTAATTCTCATGTGTGAAACCACAATGTATGCAAACAAAATCGCGGAAAACTGGAATATATGATTTGAGACACGTCCATCCATTTGCAAAACATCTGGTCCAAACAAATATAAGAAATTTAAATATTGAACATAATTGAGAAGCTATCACGCTCTTCGTATACTTAACACGGAACAGCAATTCACTTCATTATTTTGCCTTCCCATGTAAATACATACGATTCCTAAAGTGAACGGAGGATTTAGAGAGAGAGAGAGAGGAGCAAAGAATGAATCATAAGATCGATTTACTCCAGCAAGGTTCGGATGGTTTTCAATTGAAACAATAACATACTATTTTAGGAAATTTTAAGAATTGCATCGATAAATCTAACAAATCAGTAATAGGAAGATAAGAATAGTTTTTCCAGGGAAAAAAAAAACTCAAACGACATAGAAGGTAATAAGAGCGTATTCATTATTTTTAATGAAAATTACTTTCTCTTCTTCCTCCAAGCCTTCTTCTTTCCTCCAGTGGCACGCCTCTTGTGCATGGAATCCCGTGAAATACCTGTATATTTACATCATTCCCGTCAATTTTAAAAATAGTTCCAAGTTTTAAATAAATTTAAAAATTTACTGGGATAGGAAGTGCATTGATTTATTTCATTACCCATTGTTGCCGGCGGTAGTTTCTAAGGTTCCGATGAATCCCCCAGCAGCAGTAGATAAAAAAAGAGAGGAAGTGCGACGGGGAAGAGAACTGGGTTTTTTTTCATCCTCACCCAAAACCCTAGTCGACAAAATTACACAGGTGCCCTTTCACTTTTGAGAAAACAACATCCGTATCCCTCTAAATTATTGCTAATTGCTAGGAGCCTAGGACACTAGGATGGGTAAATTGTCGAGCTCCTCATTGGCTCGGCTCACAAATAATGCGAGTTGTATGGCGAGTCAAGCTATAATATGTTTGTGTGCGTCGCAAGTTGATTTGCATGAATTGATTCGAAAGTTAATAGGCCTGACTAGTTTCTATTGCTTTTTCAGTCATTAAGTTACGTTACTCACTGGATCCTGAGTCGCATCACCTCCAAGGCACGGTGGCATTGGAGACGATTTTGTACTAATGTTTAGTACAAAGAGTAGGGTTTTGTCAAATAAAAAGGATATAGGTTGTACAAGATGCAGAGTATCGAATTCAAAATAAGATTGGTATTGTAATTGCTTAAGATTTCAAACAATTACAATCTTGACGATTTTTTTGTATACAAAATTGTAAGTTTTGAGTTTATTACCTTATGTAACGTTTCTATTTTTTTTAAAAAAAAAAAATCGTACACGAAATATTAATTTGTGCACCATTACATACCATGTAGCCGTTTCCAAACTCAAATAAATGAGGAAAATTTGTACTACTCTAAAATTAGCCCTTGTTTGGTGACCTTAAAATGTAAAAAACTTGTTTTGAATAGTATTTTTTGAAGAATATGTGGTTAAAAAAGTATAGCAAAATTTTCGATTTATGTGTAAAATATTTTATTGATTGAATGTGTGGTTGAAGATGAGTATAAAAATAAAATAAATTAAATTAAACGCCACCAAACATGAGCTTAATTTATCAAATATTTTTTACGAAAATGATTTTTTTTCAAATATTTAGGCTACATTAAAAGCCTGATTGAGCCCCATTTTATTGTAAAATACATTTTAAAATAGTAGATTGATGAAAAATGTGTGGTTAGAAAATAAAGGAAAACTTTGGGTTTGCGTATAATATTATTTTATTGAAAAATGTATGGTTGAAAAATATATATATATATTTTGAAAATAATGACGAATCAAACAAGGGCCAAGTTTCAAAAAAAAAAAACAATTAGTGAAGAGAGGATATTATATTTTTATTTTAGTTCCAAGCTTCGCCCTACTAATCTTGATGAGTGACAACATTATTTTTTGGTTCGTCCCTTTGATATTATATGTTTAGTTCATTGGAGATGCTCCAACACCTTTTTAATATAGATTAAAATTGGGTTTTTAATAAATTTTAATAAAAATTGATGAAATATGTACATAATAAATTGTGAACCCCATATAATATATTATTAAAAATAATTGTCAACTCATAATTAAAATCAAGTTTTAATCTATACCAATATTTAATGCATCTCTTTCACAAAATTGTGCACCATTTCACGGTACTCCACAAGCTCGTCGAACAATTCCAGGTAATTATGACTAATATTTGGATGGCACAACAGTGGAAGAGAACACTTCGTAATTCAGCTTACATATATAACTGGGACATAAAGAGAGTTTTATGATTCATCCCTACTTAACAAAACATTTTGTTGCCATGCATGATGCACTCAATTGAAAATAGAAGAGCATTAAACTGATATTCTTAATGGAAAAAATATTTCCAACGATGATCTTTAAGATTGCCTCATTTTCTCAAAGTTTGGCAAAAAGAAGCAAAAGACTCCTTAAGTTCGTGAGGAAGGGGAATTGCCAAAGGAGTAAGCACATCGAAGGGCCTTCCTTTGCTGCCCAGGGAAGCCGGCAAAGCCAGAGCAGGCTGCTGCTTGTTCAGACCTTCAATAATAAATGAGAACGCCCCAAATGTGAGACAGCTTTGAAGTAGAGCTTGTGGGGCACCTGTACGAAGAAACAATGCAAATTAACACCAAAAGCACACCATAATGGTCGACCTAATTTTGAACACTTTGGAAGCCATTATTAAGCAGCATTGGCTTCAAATTGATGAAATTAACTTTAACTAAGCTTTATGAGGACAAATTCAAGATTTGTAGGCTCCCAAAAGAAGTTCGGTTCAGAATTCAAAATTGACTATGAAATAAAGCAGGAAATTCGAGCAAGGATTTAAGAGTTAATTGCATTATTTAAAACAATAATAAACTAATGAGAAAAAAATCAACCTATGGCTGCTTACAGATGTCATCTATCAGTTATACGCAGACAAAAAAAATTATAGAATGACTTGTTAATGTATGGGAATAAAGATGGCATCACAGAGAGTACAAGTGCTTGGCCACACTAGCCTTACGATGCAAAGGGGCTTGAGCATTCCGAAACATATCAAGTCATTCTCTAAATTGGGTATACGCAATTCCTTCAGGGTGCATATATCACATATTCAACCCTTAAGAAAGGAGGGAGTGTGGAGAGGTCAAAATACCTGGATAGCTTAAAGCAAGACCTGTGCAACATCCCGCAACTCCTGCATTGATGACTGTAGAGAAAGAAGAGCCACATGAAATAGAATGGTCAATCTAAGAATTTATTTTCAAATGAAGATGTCTTTACCATCATCTTTCCCCCGCAACCTCTTCATAAAGCATACAACTAAACTGTGAACTCCAGACAGAACCGCAAATGTCTGGAATGCAAAGTAATATCAAAGAGATTTAAGACGAGATCCATGCCATTAAAGTTGTGGATGAGGTGGACCAACAATTACAGTTCCCATACCTTAGCAGAAGATCCTGCCTCAGAAAATGATCCTTTCAAACCTTTCTTTTTAATTAATCCTGAACCTGAGACACATATCAAGTCATATCATATTTTGATAAACTGCTGCAAACTCAGAAGGCAGGAATTTTTCCTGAATATCCCAGTAGGCCAACTAGAAGTAGGAATGACTAGTTTTTTAATCATGAATTTTTGAATTGATAATGAAGTTTTAGTCAATATAATCATAGTTCCAATAATAATCTGAATAAACAGTGTCCACATGATCTACGTAAATTTAATCTCGTCAAGAGTGCCAAGTTCTAATCGTGGATATTTTCACAAGCTCTACATCAGGGTAAGCCCACAACATAATTACGACATTTGCATAACCTGGCCTTCGGAGTTCACCTTAATCATAGTTCAAAGTATTCAAATTGAACTCCTCAAAATTATTTCACTAATATCTGAAATAGAGGAAAGGCTGAAGACATATATAGCGTCACACACGGTAAGATTAAACAGGAGATAGCAATATCAATACAAACACATTAATAAGAGTACCACAAAGCCATTCTCCATTTCTATGAGACGTGTTTCATATAGGCATATACAATTGAACTGATATTACATGTTTGGCAATACTTCGGACAATATAACTAACACAATTTTATCTACATTTTTCCTGAAAAATATTCCATTAGTGCCAAACGGAAGCTCGGTGAATTGTCAAAATACCCCAGCTTTAACCCACACATGTATACTCTACTTAAATAGCTAAACAAGAAAAGAAAAGAGAAGACAAATAAAATAGTAGAAAAACCAAAAATTAGGTTACCGTAGCCAAAAATGGATCCCATGAAGGCACCGGCGGCTGAGTCACCGGCGAAACGAAGGAGGCAAACCAGTGGCGGACTCGACGGATTGGCGGCAGTGCTGGCAGTTACTGCATCAGAAGACAAGTTAGATACAGGATTTGGAAGGTTCTCGACTTCAGAGTCTGAGTCGGAGCTCGGATTGTTCGCCGGCGTAGACATCTTTGAAAATATAAACCCTAATTTTCGGTGAATACAAAGGTTTTCAACTTCTTAACTTCTGAAACATTTTAGGATATTTGAGATGAGGTATTTTGTTCGCATATACCCTCCCCTGCACTACGTCGTCGTTTCCCATTGCACTCTCTTTTCACGACAATAAAATGAAAATTGCACCGTTAGTCCTCAACCTATTACTCAAATAAAAATAACTAGTTAGTTTCAATTGCTATGTACCATCTAAAATGAGAGTTTGGACTCGAAATCATTGTAAAGGCAAGATTTATTTTCAAAAATAAATAACTTTTTATAAAAGTAAAAAGAAAGTGACAATTTTTAACTTGAAAAGTAAACTTTCACTTATTTTTAATGTTATCCAAACATGCTCTAAGAAGAACAAATATCAAAGCAGACATTTACTTTTTGTAAGGAACAAAGATATGTTGTCGATATGGATATCAAAATTCTAATTTGAAAAATTAACTCTCACTTAGTGCTAACATGCTTTAATAACAAGCATCAAAACAGTTATTTATTTTTATAACAGAGATATTTTGTTAATACACACAATAATTGTCCATCTTACAACAGAAATCAAATTGCTAAAACGTGAAATGTAAAAGATGTATACAGCAGAGCTTCACAAGCAAGCACAGGAGAGAAGCGTATGAATGCAGGTGACCCAAGTAGGGTCCAATGCACTTTAAGGTTCCTCCTAGGATGATTATTTATTGACTCAGTAATGTTCATGGTATATTGCTCCAAATTCGGCTCGCCAAGATTGATCATCATCAGGGATTGGGGTTGTATCTTGGTGTATTAAATCGGAGTCTTCATGATAAAGAGGCTGTAATGCTGCTTGAGGCAATCTGCTCTCTGCAAGATACTGTTTCATTGTGCTCATCTCCATCTTGTGCTTTCTCTTCAGCTTCTCTATTTGTTTCTTTAAATTTTCATTCTCGTCCTGGATCATAGTATTCTTCTCCTGCAATGATAGGTGGAAAAATCAGGAAATGCGATTTGACTGCTTTCTCAAAATGTTGAACCACATCATCTAAAAATTTAAGTTGTTGTAGAGGGGACAAGATTTATATACTACGGTACATCTTCAACAGGACACTCACATGCAGACGTAATTCAATTTTTCATCAAAGTCTTGCACATGCACAATTTTCACTTGAACTCGAGACATTTGCTAGATTGTTTTGTTTCACCTCATCTAAAAGTTTAAGCTATTGTAAAAGAAACGAAGAATTTATTTATTTATGTCTTCAACATCAAGAAACTTTCATACTGGAAGACTGGAAAGTATATGATCTCAGCAACCAAAGGCAAGCATATAGGCTGTATTGACAAGAAAAAAAGAATGAGGATCATAGGAAAGCGTGACATAAATATAGTTACCTCAGCCACTGAAGTCTCTTCCTCTGCTTCCCTCAACCTAGCAAGTAGTTCACCTGCAGCATGTACAGCTTCTGCAGTGTCTTTGATCTGAATTCTAAGACTCTGATTCTCCTTTTTCAGTAGCTTCCTCTCCCGTTCCCTTTCCATCCTCAAAACTGAAAGCTCCCGTGCTAGTGACTTTGCAAAACGAGAACCACAACCTCTGGCTCCTGCTTTTGCAGCTGCCCTTTTCACCTCTGCTATCCCTTCCATAACTGTTCGATGCTTTCCCTCCAAGTCATTGTACTTCTCCTGCAGGTCGGCATAGTGCTCAACCAGTCTAGCATGCCCAATGATAGCTCTTTTGAGTGCATCATCCAATTCCTCTGTACAGTTCTTCTCTAATCTCAACTCCATCTCCACCCTTTCTGCTCGTTGACGGTTAGATTGGATTTCAATTCTCAATTCATCAGTTAATGAAATCCAATCACTTTCCATTTCCATCCATTTTATTCTTTCCTTTTCAAATTCTTCTTCACTATTACCTTTAGCACATGCACTACTTCTTCTCAACTGGATTGATTGTGACAATAAAGAGGATCTGCGTCTGTCAACTGATCTGTTTGTAGGTGTAACAGTATATGACTGCAATTTACTCTTTAGAATCTCAATTTCTTTGAGAAGTGCTTCCCTCTCTTCCACGTCAAAGGATTCTTTCTCCCTGCTAAGATTTAACTCTTCCTGGACTTCTTTTATTTCACACTTCTCCTTTATAACCTCCGGCTCGTGGTTTTCATGACCATCCCATGTCAGAAGCTGTGAAGGAACAAATACAGATGCATAAGAACACAGATGATAAGCAATAGATGACAAAAGAATCATTACCATTCAGAAGAATAGTAAAATTCCTAACCTTATTTTCATTAATTGGTGAGTTGCATTTCTCAATTTTGTGCTCATTGGTAGGATTCTCATTTGTCGTGCAATTGCATTTCTCTAGCTGAGATAAATCAGTTTATCAGAAATTTGTATATTATAATTAAACAGGTTTGAAACTTTATAGAGTAAAAGAATTTATTACCAATAGGTTTAAATGCTCTATTTTAGCTGCTTGCTCCTTGCAAATACTGTCAAGCTCCTTCTCTCTCTTAATAGCCATAGCCAAATCTCTCTCTACATCAAGCTAAAAGAGGACAATGGAAAGAAAAGTAAATTAACTGATAGCACAAACAAAGATTATGATATAGTAATTGCCCTACCCTGGTCACTTGAGTTGATAATCTATTAAAAGCTTCTTTAGAGGCAGAAATTTCTCTCCCCTGGCATATCATACAGACAATGGGAGCAACAGGTGCATCTGAAGATTGTTCATCATGTGGTGAGGTTTGAACAGAAGCATTGATCTTTTCAGTTGATGGACAGGATTTGAGTGCAAAGTGTTCAAAAGAGAAGGAAGCTAATGATCCAGTTGATGCAGAGTTCCCCTGGTGGTGGTCAATGATCTGTAAGCCTCTGTTCAGGCTATCAGCTAAGGATTCAGTTGGGCTTGGAAATATTCTAGAAGACCTTAAAGAGGATTTAATATGATCATGTTGTTGATTCGACTGTCTGACATCCAGATTTTTGGAGGTCACAACATCCTGATTCAACCGATGATTTGGTGAGAACACTGTGCTTTTCCTTTGAGTACTTATTTTTGGAGACTCAGAGAACACAGGATCTTGGAGGACTGCACGATGAGGGCATTCACTGATTGACAAGCTACTGCTTAATGAAGGATGAACGACCATTGACTTCTTCGGGATACTATTGAGGTCACCCACTGATATGGTGTTGTTTAGATCTGGAATTTCTGTTTGAGATACTCCTGAACTAATTTCTTCAAGATCGCTTTCTTCTGAACAGCTCAAGTAATGTTCACAGGCCTGATCTGTCTCACAACCTTCTGCAGAGTATAATTGATTGCAGTCTCTGTTCTCAGAATCTTCTTCATGTGAACTACGTAAATTATCAATCTGAAATCTTAGTTCTTTTAGGTCATCCTCATTGACGGGTATTTCTTTTTCAAAATCATTGTCTTCGCATGGTAAGATCAGTGAACGATTCAAGCTCAGTCTTAACTGATTCACACTTTCACGAACACTTCGCCCTCTGAAGTTCCTTTGATTGCTAGTGAATGAGTTGCGTGAAATGGACTTAGCGTTTATAAGTTCTTCCTGCATTGGTATCAGACAATTAGTAATTAAGTTCAAAAAATAACTTCTTAATAGAAAAATGGCTCCCATAGGAACAAGTAAAAGCACCTTCAGCTGGCGAATCTGGTTGCTGAGATCATCAACATCATCTTCTGTTATTTCATTTATTACAGGTTCATTCTTCACGAGCTTTGCCAGCTGTCCAAATCTAAGCGTGCTTATTGTTTCACCACTGCTCCTACATGAAAAGAAATAAAAGATTCAATTACATGAAATAGGTATGAATGGTGGAAGAAGAAAACGATGAAAAATGGAAGACACAGAATGATATGGGCATGTCATTTATCAATATCCAGATGTGTAGAATTTCGTTAAAACCAAAATTACATGCATCAGTTTTCTTTATTGTGAACATCCGTCCCCAAGACCATATTACATCTATTTTTCTTGTATTAAAAAGGTTAGTATTGTCCAGTACCTGCTATCAGGAGAAATGGCACACATAATGGAGAGTTTGGCATTGCCACCAAATGATTCTCTCAACACATGAGTTAGACAAGAACTTCTATATGGAACATCTTCGGCTCTCCCAGAATCACTTCTCTCTGCAAGGATGTTTACCAAGTTCCTGCAGCAATCAGAGAGATTTTTAGTCAATTGCGCATAAATATATGTGAATTAATATATTTCATGTTCAACCATACACCAGTTTCTGAAGAATTGGGTCAAGACAACTCTATCATAAAAATACGATAAAAGGAATACATAAGATTATCACAAAAACATATTGTACAACCATTTTTTATTGTCCTTTTATTGTACCAGAAGAAAGATTACATATAAACATATGCTTATGTAAACTAAATATTTTACGTGCAGCTGTATATCAGTATTTGGTAAATTGGATTAAGATATAAAAAAGAAAAAAAGGAAAAAAAAAAAAGACAATAAGGATTACACTATAATCACAACTACTCTCGTCTTTAATATCATTCTGCAAGTAAATTATTTCTTCACATATTGATAACTCTTTATTCTAACATTTTCTGACCGGTGACACCACCTTAATCTTAGGGCGCATTAAATGCTTAACTGCATATATGTGCTAAAATAGATAGGAATATTGTAATCAATTTAAAAAAATTTAAGCATATAAGGAGAAACAAACACTAGACAACCATAATGACAATCTCAATTATGCTTCAAAGATGTTCATTGCACATACCCGAGTTGTGATGTGGACTTTTTTACGTACTTTCCTTCTTTCACATGCTGTCTGCTAGCATCGTCAAGTAAAGTTCTCTCAAAACCAGCGAGGTCTACCATGCTGATTCTACTAGTCTTGGAACTACCAAAGCATTTTGATGAGGATTCCTGAGGCAATGTATTGATAGAATTAGAATATTTGTATCAAAAGTCGAACTGAATATCAAACAAACCGAGTATTGAAATGCTTGCATAAAGAATGAATTTTTAGTTAAGGTTAACTTGTTCAAGACTACCAGCTTTCAGTTTAAAACGACTATGATTATATCCACATGTATGCCCATAAACCAAGGTGGAAAGCTACTAAGTGAATATTCTCTAAGCTTAAAAGTAACAACAAAGATTTAGTTCCAAAAACGAAGACTATATTAGACAATTTCTAATATCACTTGAAACTAAAGTACTTTGCCAATGTTACCTTGCACCAGGACTCAATTGTGAACGTGAATACAGTATGTGATCTGGAACTCTTGGAATTTATGCTTGTAGCGCCAGCCTTTCTATTCGTAAGCCCCTGCAGTATAAAATTAACTCAAACTTTAAGTGGTAAAGAAAACTGCTAGAAGCATCCTCCAAATGAAATACAAAGTTCATATTTCTGACATTCTTTATGTTCGCTACCTTAATCAAAATTTGGACGACATCCTCATAACTGGTTACGTACTCCTCAGTCAAGTTCTCTATGTAAAATCCATATTTGGCATCATCCTTTATCTGTAAAATTTGAACCGTCCAGTTTTATTATAATGTGTACATTAAAAAGATGCATTAACAAATTGAAAACATAAAACTGGAGATCGTTTTACTGTCTGTTTTGAAGAGGAGATAAAATGCACCTCTAGATTTCGCTGTGTCGGGTCCAGTAGATCTCCAATTTTCTCATTATATATCTGTAGCAGCAAATCATACATATTACAGTCAATGCAATGATATAATACTTTTCATTAACGCTTCTTAGGAGAATGAAAATATTTACCTCAAGAAACGAGCACCTGCATTGGTAATTTATCTGTTTACCATCAGAATTCTCTTGCTCCTACGTGATTAAAAAAATCAAATAACAATCAGTCCCAATTCCCATATCACCAGTTCTCATTTTTCTTAGTCCACCGAGAGATACAACTTACTTTTTGAATCTCATAGAACAAACTTTGAAAAATGCGAGGCACAATACCCTGAAGACCACTAGCTGATGGACCCTCAACCATGGCACTTGGGGGACCCCACATTGTGTAAGATTTTCCACTCCCAGTCTAGTAAAACACACCAAATCACATCAAAATAAACAGACAGACACAACATAAATGGATTAAAAGTCAGCCAAAGCTACCTGTCCATAAGCCAAGAGTGATGTATTGTAGCCAGCCAATGCATCCTTCACGATAGGGGCACCAACTAATTGATATACTTCCTCCTAAAATTACAGATCCACAACTTCATAAATCAAACTAGACCTTTATATATTTTTAAAATTAATTGAATAGAAACAATCTGGAATTTCGATTTCCACGTTTTTTAAAATTATTTGTTGGTAAACTTAAAAATAGAACACTGGAGAAATAAAAACGTTGGAAATGATTCCAAACCTGAGTTGAATTCGAGTCGAAAACCGCATCCAAGGTGAACTTTCTGTCACCAACAGATACTGAATCGTTAGAAATTTTTCTAACCGTCTGAAATCCACCTCCACAGTAATTAGTGGGCCTTAATCTCGCCACAACCTATCCACACGCCCAAAAATCACACACATTTAAATTATAACCTAAACAATTAACCACGAAATTAAATTTAAACAATTTCACTATTTAGTACCAAACCTAATTGGAGTACAATCCTATCGAAATACCAGGTAAGAGAATTAACATCCATTGAACATGATTTAACCTAAAAAAATAATCAATTCGAGATTCAACCAGTTCCACTGTCTAGGATTCATGAAATGGAAACAGTAAGAGTCGAGTTCAAGTACCTTGACAATTGTATCTGGGGCATTGGGTGCTTTATCTTCCAACACGGAGGTGGTATCTTCTACTTTATTGGGATTTACTAAGGGTTTTCTAGGTGATTTTTTGGGTAATGAAATTGAACCTGACAGTGGAGGATCGCTGATCTGAATGTTTGGATCCGGGGGTGCAATGTTTTCACTGTTCGATTTGGACTTCGCACGGCGCATTAAATTCATGTTTTGCTTCGATTTGGGAAATAAATTCTTGAATGGTGCGACGGAGGCAGATATGGTTCCCAAGTATCTGTTTTCTGAGATTTCAGCCTTGGACTTCAACATGATTCGATAATTCAATTTGCGATAGAAATTCTGAGTGAAAAAAATTTTGAAAATTACAATTTACAAACAGTTCGTTATCTGTGTGGTTGTGTGCGTGAGAGAGAGTAGAGGATTGGTTCAAATGCTGATAGAATAGAACCGTTAGACTTGGACCGTTGAGAAATGCGGAGCGTTTAAAAATTTGAAGTTTGGACCTGATTGTAAATGACGATAAAGTCCTTGAGCGGCCCTATAAAAGCCAAAGGTAGGCCAGAGACTTTGAGGCCTATTATTTTTAAAAACGAGTTAATTTCACAAATGGTCACTGAAGTTACCTGAAAATTTCTAAACGGTCACTGAAGTTTCAAAATTTCAGAAACGGTCACTGAAGTTTGAAATTTCTTGAATTTTCAGATTTTTTGGCCAAATTTGAGGTAATATTTCGGCACCTTCCTACCACCAAAATCGACGATTTCGA
>CAIGRF010144641.1:49400-72799 GCA_903798235.1 Fraxinus ornus
ACTCTTTCTTTAACCACAACCATTTTCATCCTTCTAATCCATGGTTTCAACAAGAATTTCGTTGAAGAAAAAATTCAAGAACATAGACTTTGGAAGAAAAACCTGAAGAGAAGAAGAAAGAAGAACATGTTCTGGACAAAACAAAAACAAAAAACAAAAAAAAAACAAAAAAAAAAAGAATTTTGCAATTGAGGCCCTCCAATTCTATGTCCACGTGTTCTGGTTCTTTAGGTTTGAATTAAAACAAAATAGTCCTAAAACTAACTTTAGTGACCATTTATGAAACCGCCTGAAAGTTGAGTGACCATTTCTACAAGTTTCGAACTTCAGTGATCATTTTGTGATTTTCATGTAATTTCAGTGATCATTTGTGAAATTAACCATTTTCTCAAATATTCGATTTGTTGCATTCGTCACCCATAAGCTTTTCAAACATTGCAGGTGAGATCATTTGGGACGGTTTCCATCCAAAATACCGTCAATTGACCCAAAAATTGATTTTGACCACATTTTAATCAATTTTAAAAAGATAAAATGGTAAATATCTATTAATCACATTAAATAAATAAACAAACAAAAGAAAAGAAAACTCAACCCCACCCCACTCCACTCCACTTCACTTCACCCCACGCCAAACCAAAACCGCCGTCTCATGCAATTCTCCTCTTTTCTCAAAAAATGATTTTGTAAACAAAATTGATATATATAAATAAAAATTTCAAGTACCTGACAACTAGATCAAGCAAATTTTTTATTTGCCTCCAAATACTTTTTTTTTTCAAAATTAACTTTATTGACCAGAAAAATGTTGAAATGAGACGAGAGTATGAAATTCATGCTTTATTCGCCTCCAAATTCTCTTGTCAACATATGTTGGCTAAAATTTGGATAGGAAATTATTGCAAATGCACCTTGAGGCGGCAATTGGCGATTTTGGTTTTGAGGGATTAGGGTGTTGGAGCAAGCTGCCACTTTTTGGGATAATTGCAGAGGCAGCTGGCGATTTAACTCGGTGGCAGTGGTGACGATAGTGGTGGGATGTCATTTCTGTGACTGGGTGACTGTGGTTTCGACGGGCACTGTGTTGGGGATTGAAGGGATTTTTGTTTGGTTTTCGTTGGGGTGGGGGATGGGGTTGACTTTTATTTTATTTCTTTTTTTCTTTATTATTTATTTATTTAATGTGATTATTAGATAATTACTATTTTAACCTTTTGAAATTGATTAAAATGTGGTAAAAATCAATTTTTGGGATCAACTGACGGTATTTTGGATGGAAACCGTCCAAAAGGGCATTATCTGTAATGTTTGAAAAATTCAAGGGGGATGACTGCAACAAATGAAAGATTTAGATAAGTCTGCCAGTGTTTTAACGATTTGGGACTTTTGCTGCAATTATCCCTTAAATTAATAAGTTATTTTTATGTAAAATTATAATAATTACTTATGTAAATAGGAAATCACGTGTGAATGCAAATCGACAGTATGGAAGTTGTAAGCCAAAAGTAAGTAGAAAATCGATAAATTTGAATAAATAAATAAAATTAGAAACAAATTTAGCCATGAACTCCATTTTAATTTTAATATATTTTTTCTTTCTTCTTTTCAAACACACATTCTTCAATAAAATAATATTATACCTAAATTTAAAACTTTTCATATTTTTAAATCACACAGTTTCATAAAATTACTATTTTAAAACACTTTTTTCTCCAAAATCTCATTAAAATGGGGCCCAAACAAGCTTATTGTTTGATCATATACTTCGTCATCCAATCCCCTCCTATCATGCACTCACATTCCTCTCCTCTCCTCTCCTCGCCTCCCACCACTACCCCTAATCACCCATACTCAAGGATCTCGAAGCTCCCAAGTTGTAGTAAGGTTTTGTTTTAGACGTAAAGCAAACAAAATAGATAGATTGTTGGTTGATTTATTAGAAGTGAATGTCATCGTTTGTATTTACTTTTTCATTTATTTCTTGAATGAGATATTGCATTTTATAAATAAATTGGAAAATGATGATAACTCATTACATTGCAATATATCGCTAGATAATTTGGGTGACTAAATTTTACAGTAAGATTGAAAAACCTCGTTTTTAAATAAATTTCTAGATCTAAATTAAACTTCAACAATACTATCGAGACAAATTATAATCTATTAGATACGAAAATTGTCACATACCGACTACAATTTGACTAATACGGCACAACTTGGGCGACCACATCAATAGGGACCATTTTTAAAAGGATAATTCTCACTTTTTCTATACTTAGTGGGGGTATTTTGTCAACAAAGTATGTATTCTCCTATACACATTGAACAAAGATGGAGCGAGTCATCCGTAAATCTTTGAATAAATGCTAAAAAATTGCACGTGCTCAATTCCAACTGCCAAATGTAAAAATTCCAATAAAATCTAGAAAAAGTTGCAATAAAATATGTACAAAATTGAAATAAACCCATTTTTATATTATTCTTCCAGAATGCTCCAAACCAGAGATTTTCTGCAGGCCGAGATCCCAAAATCTTTCTGGGTAGATTTTAGGGGAAATTGCCCTTTTAAAATAGATTTCGAACCTTCCATTTTTTACATTGCAGTCCCTGACGTTTGTGAAAATAAGGAGATAAGGAACTTTTGGACGTTTTCCATTAAAAAATCTGTTATTTCAAAGTTTTATTATTTTTTAAAAAGGGTAAAAATAATATTCCACCTGTTTCCCATTTAAAATAATTAAAAAAAATTAAATAAAAGATTTACAGAGACCATTTTACTAAAAAATAAAGGTCCTTGAACAGCTTTTTTTCACAATCATTAGGATTTTACAGCAAGAAAATAAAAGGTTGGGACCCATTTACCTTTTTTGAAAAGGTTAGGGACTTTAAATTCATTTTTCCGTAGATTTATTCTTAGCACTGACATTAAGCGCTGGTTTTCCTTTAAATCGCCGTTTTGCTAATCGGGTTGTCTTTAGCATTGGATAATATTCTGATTTTGCCAAAAATTGCTTGATTTTGGAGTTAAAGGCAAGAAACTATTTTAATCCCTTTTTTGCTTTAATGTTTTGTGCTTTGATTTCTCTGCTGCTTTCTCTCCTTTTTTTTTCTTTTTTTTAATTGAACTGAAGACTGAAGTTGGTGTTTGATCTCTTTTTCGATTTGCGAGAGATTTGTGTTAATGACTCACTGTTTTGGGTTGGAAAATAGGTGCTAACTTTAGGATTGGTATGTGGCGTTATCTTGATTGAACTGCTAATGGCTTTTGCCCAATTTCGAGGTTAAAAGGTGTCTTCTTATCAAATCAAGCATAGGACTGGCCTCAATTTTGGGATTTCTGAAATCTTATTTTTATTAAGCTTTGCTTGAGGTTTTTGTTGATGATTGGTAGATAAGTGTTGCTTCTTTGTGAATTGGGCAACTGGAATTTATAAATTAGACACCTAAATTTTGGATATTAAGGTCTCTAATTTATGAGCTTTTCCCCATTTTTCTCTCGTAAGTCGTTGAATGATTTTCCCGTGCTTAGCTTCCAACGTATTACCCATACTTTGTTGCAACCAGTTTACTTCGAATTTCTGCTTGTTAACTAGTTATTTATCTCAATTTTCGAATTCTTTTCTCCAGCTGATTCTAGCTTCTTGATTTGGGGCTTGGATCATCATCATCATGCCGTTCTAAAACGTGAATTCTGTAAAGATCGTTATGTCGATCTGTTAAGTTCTAATATTCTGCAGTGATTTAGGCTTCTTTAACTTTTCAGTACTGAGAATCATAGTAATTATTAACTCCGCTTTTTGTGAGGGGAGAGGTCTTGGTGCTAGTACTTTTATGAGGAGAGTGGGAAGTGTTAAAGTTAGAGACGCTTTTTCTAATTATAGTAATTTTTTTTTAAAAAAAATAAAGGAGGCGGTACCTCCAGGCATTTATTCATTCTAATTATAGTACTTAATGATTAACCGTCTCATCCAAAAAATTAAGTAGTTAGATAGGGGCTACGTATTCATATAAATTTTGTCTTCAATCTACCCCCGACGTGCTGACCATATTCATTTTGTGTAACAGTGCACAATTTTGATAAATATGCAGCAGCAAAACTTAAATTATTAATATAAATCTTGTCTTAATCAATCTTTCATGCCGCAGCTTATAAAATGTCAGCAAGGTTTCATTTAAGGTTCAATTTAGAGTGGCTAGGTTTTTCAAGAAACTTGGTCTCTTGTTTTTTTTTTGCAGGTTAATTTCTAAGATCATCATGGATTCCCCGCAGTCAGTTGTGTCACCATTCAAGAGTTCGTCAATTTTCTCTGAGCCTGAGAAGCAGAACACCAATCTTTTCGCAGAGAACCCTAGCTACTTATCAAGGGGAATTGCTCGTCAAAGAAAGGAAACCACAATTCGTAATATAGAAGGCTTCTTTGGTGTTTTGGAGGTTTGTATAAATCAGGCTAGGGATATTCATAACATCTGCATCTACCAAAAGCAAGATGTTTATGCTAAGCTTAGTCTTACCGCTGATCCTGAAAATGCAGTCTCCACTAAGATCATTAATGGCGGTGGCAGAAATCCCATCTTTAATGAGAATCTCCGACTTGATGTTCGTAAAGTCGACTCCTCCCTCAAATGTGAGATATGGATGCTGAGCAGGGTGAGAAATTATCTCGAAGATCAACTTTTGGGGTTTGCTTTGGTTCCTCTGTCTGAAATCTTCCTCAACAGTGGGAAGTTAGAGAAGGAATTTTCACTCTCCTCGACTGACCTCTTCCATTCCCCAGCGGGTTATGTTCAGTTAGCTCTCTCCTATGTTGGAGCTTCACCGGAAGTGATTCCAAATCCTGCATCGTCTGCATCTGTGGCTGCAGATGCAGCTGTAGAGGACACGGAATCACAGGATTCATGTCCGTGTGACTTTGACAAGATTGAGTTCCCAGATCCAAAGGTAGCGAACGAGAATCATCAGATGGTTTCTGAGTATTTTGAGATCCGAAATACCAATCTGGACGACACCCATAGTTCAGACAACCTGGACACCTCTGGGACTGAAAATCAATTAAGCTCAGATGTAGGCGTTCAACTTGAAGAAAGCTTTTCAACAAGCACCATCAGTTTGACACCATTTTCGAAGCATGATTCTCCTCGGGGCAGTGTATCAAAGAATGGAACTCCATCTGTTTCACTTCAGTCTTCTGACACCCCTGGAGACTCAAAATCTCCAAATGAAGAATACTTGTCACCTGCTAAAGATAATCGGAAGGAGAAAAGTGCTGATGTTGGAGCTGTTGAGAATAATGCTTCGAGGGAACTACCAAATAATACTTTTGCAAAGCCTGTTGTTACTGTAAACATTGAACCAGAGTCAAAGGTGGTGCAGCAAGACATTGTGGATATGTACATGAAGAGCATGCAGCAATTTACCGAGTCTCTGGCCAAGATGAAGCTTCCAGGAGAATTTGAAAACCAGCCAACCAGCTCTGGCAATTCGAGTTTGGATCAGAAAACACCAACATCTAATAACTCTGGCTCTAGAGTGTTTTACGGGAGTAGAGCTTTCTTCTGAGCTTCCGTTTGATGGTTTATAGTACACAGATAACATAGTGATCCTAATCGAGAATGGTGCTTTTAGTAACATTAAATGCATGTTCAATATTTTAGATATAGTTGACTGTACAATGAACAAGATTTTAGTATCTTGTCATTCTTAATAGTCTAATATTATGTAATCCGCCTTATCAAACGTATTACAAGTGTATTGCATGGGTCGTTATTGTACGCCTATGCTTTAGATGATGGATCAATAACGTAGACCTGTATGGTAACAAGGATTTTTCTGAGCTAGTCATTATATATTTTCGAGATCTGTCCTCAACTTTTGCCTTCGACTCCATCCTTTGCATGATATGGAACGCTGAGGTATAGATACTCTTCTCTGTGTTTGTAGTGATGCATCATTATGACTATCAAACTGCATACCGAAAGTATGCAGTTTGAATCTTGATTGTTGATTGCACATTCACGAGTGACGTGTAGCGATGTCAGAGTGGGCTGGACTATGGCGGTCGTCCAAGTTTGTTAACCTGGTGCAAGAAAAGCTCGTCGTCAGGGCTGTGTGTTGTCCTCTGTGAAAGTAGGTTACATCTTGACTCACAAAAAATACCGATCATGTCATTTTAAAAGTAATAGAACTCAACTCATTGTATACCTTTTCATAAAGCGAAGGGATTTTTGAATGTTCTTTCATATTGGGTTGTATAGGAGGAAATAGAGCCGAAGAAGTCTTTTTCCACGAGGAAGAATCAAGAATTCTATGGTGGGGGAGAAAGTGAGGAAAAGGTCTGTGGACAACATTCTTTTAGAAAAAAATAAATTGTTCAATCTTTGTAACTTTTAAATTTTTAATAAGAAATCTGACACAGACGGGTCCTGTCCGTGCCCACAAATTACACCTACGGCTCTCCTCTTCCCATAAACAGCTCGTCTCCTCTCTTTTATGGTACACAACAAACTTTAACCTATTTCCTTGTACTTCGACAACCATTGTTATGCTAAAGAAGGCGTGGACAAAAGTAATGAATCATAAATTTAAATCAATTTATGGTGTTAGAATCAATATCATACCATACAAAATTTTGACTACGCACGCTAGTACATCAAACAGAAGCTCACATACAATCTGAGAAAAATCCAAAATGTAGTAAAAACTTGCATATGGCAGGCGAAGAGTGAAAAAGAAAAGAATATAAAAGAAAAATTCCCTACTTTATGTTGTACCAATGGAACTGTATCGTTGAAGAGATGCTCAAAAGTAAACTAGAATGGATCTTCCATAATGTATCCTGCAATCTGATTTACCTTAGAGGAACCTAAGTTACGTGTAGAAACCAAATCTCAAATCTTCACAAAATCCCTCGAAACTGCTTTGTCTGAAGATGAATACTTTGAACAAGAACCTGGTTAGCTCCGTATAATGAAGTCATTGTAAGCTATGAGGAATATGTAAGAAATTCTGAATCATCTTCTCCAATGATTATCTTCAGATATCTGATAATTACGTTTCCTAAGCAGCAATTCCTGTAAAAGGTAAAAGATGAAACTATTCACACGGTGAAAGATATACAGAATTTGAGTTTTCTTTAGAGATTACTAACCAACTCGTATAAGCACGAGTACTTATGCAGGATTATTGTAAGATCATACAAGGGACACATTAAAATCTTGTTTGGCCCCCCATTTCTTAAAACTCATTTTTTCTCAAACTCATTACAACTTTGATGTTTGGTATACCAGAAAACTATGAATAAAAAAGGGAAACGATTACAAATTCTATGAAAGGAACTCCCATTACTACCGAATTTATCGTCGAATTAACAGACGTAGACAATGATTTGCATCAAAAAAGTAACCATCTTAATCATCCAAGTCTAGTTTAATAAGATGAGCTTAGAATAGGCATACAGCATCTTCATTGAGTCTTCGAAATACTGTATTTGCAAATTTAAAATAAGATAGAAGTATTACCTCTTTTAGGTTGTCTATTTGCAATACTATAGCCAGTGCCATAATCCTCAGAAGCTATAGCAGTGAAGTCTTCTGGATTTCCAAGTCCATAACCAAATGAACCAGAATTATCTAGGTCAGAAGATGCAGTTTGCCAAGTTGGATCACCATAAACTGAGCAACTGCGATAAAAATCCCCATGAGATCCTTCATAACCACCACTCGATGTGGCGAATGAAGAAGTCGTGATCACACCAGTACCACCACTTCGTCCAAATCCTCTTGTTCCCACCGCATAACTGTTTTCTCCACCCCTGTAGCCAGAAGAAGTCCTTCCAAGTGAGGCAGCAATAGGAGAAGTTCCCCAGTTTGCTCCATTATTTCCAACTCCGAGTCCACCACTTCCAGAACCGAAGTATGAACCAGAGCCAGCATTAGTTGGAGAAGTATTCAAGCCACCATTTCCCCACACATTTCTAGATGGTGAATTTATAAAGGAATCACCCCTGCTACTATCGGTGTTGTAACCAATAGGAGCATTATACCTGTTTGGATTACCACCAAAATAGGGGTTCAGAACCCGTCCACCAAGATTACTATTGAAGTTTGAACCCCCTCCATAGCCAGGATTCAACCCTTGCTCCACATTCATACCCATCCCATAAGAAGGAGAACCAAAATGCGAGAATCCTTCACGGGCACTAGCTAATGGACTGTAGCTACCATCCATCCTGACCCCATAGCCTCCAAGTGAGCTCAAATTGAATCCCTGAGCATAACTACTGAGTAAGTCATTGGCTCTACTAAAGCCATAGTTGTACCCAACGAGAGGATTCCGGCTGGGTCCTGGTGACAATTCTTTTGGAACTGCCTGCTTTACCTCGACCATCTTACCATTTAACTCATGAAAGGTTTTGTGCAACACCATATCGACTGCATCCTCTGAATCATATGTTATGAAACCAAAACCTCTTGGCCTTTGGGTGTTGTGGTCGTACATTACTACGACATCTGTTATCGTACCAAACTGATCGAAGTAACTTTTGAAGTCACTCTCGGTGACATTTGATGCTAATCCTCCTACAAATATCTTTTTTGTGCGTCCAGGACCTGGTGATCCTTGAATGCTACTAATGTTTCTATTTATTAAATGTTGATCATCCCTTGGAACAGCTTTCTTTGCTTCCACCTGAAAAGGTGAAAGACAGCGAACAATTCACATAGATAAGACAATTTCCATTTTATCAACTTGTGAAGAATAAAAAATTAGGACCTCGGAAGTCCAAGGAGAGGAAACTTATCATTCTACATTTTCAGCTAAAAAGCTGCAGGTACTTAACATTTTGCCCATTATTAAATGACAAGACTTGAATTCTATCTAATTTAAGCACAACGGCATTAAGGAACTTCGAAAATAGCTAATATTGGCCAATGCATATTGCTACATTACATTATCAAAGGATTATAATCTCTAAGGTATAAGCACCAAAATACTTACCGTTCGTCTATCAATCATGTGTTTCTCCTTAATCACTCTTTCAGCCACTGCTGGATTGGCAAAAACTACAAAACCGAAGCCACGAGCACGACCTGTGGTGCGATCTCTCATGATCACTGCTTCCACCACTTCTCCATATGTTTCAAAATATTCTTTAAGACGATCCTCATCAGTGTCCCAAGAAATGCCACCAATAAACAGTTTGCCTAGATCCAACTCCATCTTTTCTGCATCTCGTATTCAGTTGCCAAACAATTCAATCATCTTCAATCAAAGCAAATGATTTACAAAGAAAAGAGTCGAACGGCATAGATATAAAAGCAAAAATTCTTGCAAATTGAACGCGGAACTTGATTACAATATACTGATAATCACAAAGAAGAGTCAGATCATGCAAATGTGTGAATAATTCAAGAACAAGAGGAGTTGCACGCCATATATTAATTGAGTCACATAATACAGATATTAAAAAAAACCCAACCTAAAAAAATAAATAGATAAAGTGCAGATAAAAATCCAATGAACAAGAACAATCATACCTTATCCAGAAAATCAGGCAGGAACCCAAGCTCAACACTGATAAAATAACAAGTAGGCAATGTTGGATTTATTTTAAAATCATTGGATCCTTCATTCATCAATCAAGATTCAATCTTGCAATCCTGAAAATCCACAATTCAGGTAGATCAAAGACCGTCGAATAATTTTTTTTGATCAGAAACAGAATTAAAGATTGAATTTTTAATCAAATATATAATTCATTTCCAAACCCACCATTTAAATGAGATAACCCAGATGGGAAAATCGGATTGAAACAAGATCTAAAAAGATTATACATAAATAAAAACAGAGGATGCGTTCGTCCTCTCAATTTCTCTCTCTTTATCCTTTTCTTCTTCTCTTCCTTTTCTTTTTCTTGGTTATTCCACTCCTTTCAAATAAATAAAAGAAATGGAATACCTAGCTCTAGATTAGGGAGAGTTATTATATATATTGCAAGAGAGAGAACGAGGTGTGAGAGTGTTAGGCAGACATTATGGTGTAAGAATCTAAGGAGGTGCCTAAGGTAGATGATGAGCTTTGCAAGTGTAATAAATTAACATAAATTATAATAAATTTTAAAATGTAAGTGAGTAAAAATTAAAAACGTAAAAGTATAGTTTTGGTAATATCTATTTTTCTTTAAATTTAGTTGGTATTACATTTTATACATCTCTAATTTAATGTCACTTATTCACGATAAAAGAGCTTTTTGAAAATTACTTCTATATTTTTATTATTCATGTTTTTTTTTTTTTAACCGTGAAAATAATTGAAAAATTTAGAAAATACGTGATAAAAGACTAGTGATGCTCAAGTAGGCAATGTTTTGAATAAAGCGCTCTTTCTCATAATAGTTTCATGTAGACGTTTAGTTCATTATCGATTTTCAAATTTAAAAACTAATTCACTTAATGCACAACAAATTCAAATTTTTTTGACTGCCTTTTACTTTAGCATGCAAAAGAGACATCAAGATGTTTTTGGCCATATACTTTCTATTAAAGCCACTTCCATGTGGTGAATGTCCCTTTTTAACTTAATCCACTTGAACAAATTAAGCTCATGTGAACATTTTTTTTTTTTTTTGGGATTATAAATTGACCAAACTTAATTTTTAATCACACATTTAATTGGATTAATCACATTTTTATTCACTTTTAAACACAAATTTCATGGAACCAATCAATTTATAATCTCAAAAATCTTGTCAAACCGGAGCTCAATAAAATGAAATACAAAGGAAAAAAAAATCATAACATCTATCTTTTGTTGTCAGATGATTATTCCATACTTTTCCGTGACAATTACTATACACAATCTGTTGAAAATTCAGGTCATATAGACGAGAATAATATGAGTAATATAAAAATAATGAATCACGAAGAAAACAAGATTTACGTGGAAACTCAAATTCGGAAAACCGCGGGTAAAGATGAAGAATTCACTATAATCAATAGTAAAGAGTTACAAATGATATCTTTGGACCACTAAATAATTGGACAATTGGTCAATTCCAATANGAGTTACAAATGATATCTTTGGACTACTAAATAATGGGACAATTGGTCAATTCCAATATGTGTTGTATACTACATATTTATAACCAAAGAATCCCTAACATAATAGGACAATTAGTACATAAAGAATTTAATATAAAGTGAAGTCCCAATACAATGAATAAAACTAATAATGGAGATTTTAGGATGAAATAAGAGTTAATTCACCTTGGGTTCCTTCAAGACATTCAAATATGCTACCAACTCTCAATACTCCAATAGTATTTCCAATCAAATACTAAACAAGAATTCGGGTCACAAACCAATTAAAACACAAACAATTATGATTGTATTTTTGGTTTGATTTTTTTTCATTTTCAAATTAGGTTCTTAGTATGAATCATTTTGTGACAAATTGGTTATACTTTATATTGAAAGAGATATTGGCTAAACTTTACTGCATAATTATGGGAATGGTGGCAGGAATGCACTGAGAGGACTATAACAAATTTTTGCATATTATTTTTGGGACGGCTTTCTTATAGTGAAAATATAAAATGTATCTCTTATATTGAAAGTAGACCTCTATAAACTTGTGTGTTTGCATGTGTATTTATGTATTCTTTTCGTTTCTTTCATTAATAATCTTGAATTATGATGAGTTCCAGCAGGTGGGCATGTCTACATTTGAAGCACTGACTGAGGTGACAGCCAAGATTTCCATGATTTTAGAATGTCTGTCTACCAAATTCAAGTTAGTGGCAAGCGACTCGTTAATGTTCCAGCTGGATCTTCATTATTATACCGTGCGACAAAAGGGAAAAAGGCAATAATATTAACACTGGATTTTGCAACAAAATGCTTACAGCTTTTGCTTCAAATTCAGTGATTTTGTCCGAGGAAATGTAATTATTGATAACAACTCAGGTATCAGCTTTATGCACTATAGAATTTACATTAACATAGTTATGTCAAACGGGCTGAACCGAGCTGGTTTAATAAAGGCCGGGAACAACCCATGCACCAACGAGGGCCAAGCTCGGTTTTGCCACTTTCCGCGATTTGCTTGCCTTTTAATAGATGTTCTTTATAGGTCCTGTAGTAAATGCTCATAAATATTGTACAAGATTAGATACTAGAATAGATAAGATTTTTGACTTCTTTCTTCATTTAATACTATCATGATTAGTGATTACCACGAAAAAATGTCCATAATGCACATACTTCACTGGTTTGATTTTGATCCCGAGGTAGACTAGGTCTCTGGTGTCACAGAAGGGATTGAAAGACCATCGAGTTGGCTGAATTCAGTGGAAGCCATGGACGAAGGTGAAAGATCTTCCACGGCACTCACAACCTCGGCTATCTTCTCTCGAACCTCAGCAATGGTTGGCCGCTCCCTGGGGCGATGTGATACACATTTCAGCGCAACATTCAGCAGAGGAATAGCATACATTTCAATCTCAGCAATTTCTTTGTCAAAGACCTCTACAGTCCATTCCTCTCTCACCATGGATTTCACCCACCTTGGAAGGTCTATTCCATTGTTTTCGACAATTTTTCCAGTTAGTAGCTCCAACAGAATCACTCCAAAGCTAAAGACATCGGACTTTTCAGTTAAACTTTTCTCTGGGGCGGTATAACCTTTAGACTTATAGAGACAATCTCTACTGGGATCAAGAAATCTTGAATATCCATATTCACTTATAAGTGGTTCTTCTTCGTCGTTTAAGAGGATATTGGAAAGTTTAATGTTTCCATGAGGAATGATTTCGTCATTAGCAGGCCGATGATATATGAAGTTGAGACCTTCTGCTATCCCAGCTGCTATTGACAGTCGAGGTTTCCATGGAAAATTTCTTTTGCCTACAATATAGTCTGCAGAGGAGAAAGAATTAGCCTTATGAATGTATGCAAACGATAATTCTGATCAGAAATTGATGTTTAGGAATTGTTCAAAGTCAAATCATATGAATTATCCAATCAAACTCCTTAAGTTTGCACGTTTTACTTCATTCGTGGCTTGCAAGCTCGTTAGTTCTTGCTCTTGGAAAATGAAATGGGATCGAGTTTGATGACCTCTAGCTACAAAAGGACGTAGCCCTTAACTTGAGGGTGAACGAGTACAAGTCTGTGTGCTCTGCGTGTTTTTGTTTGTTTATCATGGCCTAATCCATAACATTAAGTAGGAGAAAACTTGCTAAAATGTAACTAAATCACCATCTATTAACTTACTTTCTAACAGCGTTAGCAGGCTCTCATTCCTTTGGTACTTGTATATCAGAAGTTTTTCCTCATTAGTAGAATGGAAGGCAACCAGAGGAAGAATATTTGGATGCTTCAAGTTTCCAATCTTTCTCATTGTCTGGTCAAACACCTCAAAGGATACCCTCAGTTTCTTCAATCTCTTGACAGCAAAAATAGCATCGTTCTCTAGTTGCACAATGTAAAGGCTGCTGCAGAGCCCCTCCATTTTCAAGCCAGTCGTTGCTTCCAGAAGATCTTCCAATTTAAACCTTTCCTCAGGTTCAACAAAGAACACGAGCTCTGACTTTCTTTCTTGTGGCTGCACTTCGTCCGCGGCTTTGATTGGAGGATTTTTCGATGAAGAAATAGCTAACGCTGCTTTCACTCGTGCTCGTTTAAGAGCTCTTGTTATCACAAAGAGTAACACCAGTAAAAGGATTACAATTCCAAGACCTAAAATTATCCAAAGACCCCAATTTGTATGCGACTTTGCATCAGGAGAGCTTTCTGACAGTGCTTTTCGAGGAACATTTTCTTGCATTGCACTCGAATTTTCTCTGTTTTCTTTCGAATCTTGGGTTATACGGGCATTTTTCATGCGAAAAAATGACCTTTTTGACGATCCAAAGGTTGTAACTTGACCCGTGAAATGATTTTGTGAAATGTCTAGTCTCTTTAGATTCTTTAGCTTAGTAAGAGCACTAGGTACACTCCCTCTCAAAGAATTCCTGCTTAGGTCTAAATATATTAGACTTTCGCACTTCAATATCAACTCAGAAATAGTTCCCTTAATGCTATTTCCGGATAAGCTAAGCACTTCTAAATTTGGGAGACTGCATAGAGATTCTACATCAAGAATTCCTGTAAGGTTCAAATTCACAAGTCTTATTTCTATTACGGTGGTGCTTCCTGAATTGCATTTAATACCCTTCCATTTATACGAACAGGGATCAGGCATTAATCTGTTTCTCTCAATCCTCAAAACATTTTCGGGGTCGATTGCACGAATGAAATTTAATAACGTCGTGGATTCTGACAACTTACCTCCATTGCAGCTTGTGCCAAGTAGAGCAATAGATAAAATACTCACCAGCAACCTCAGAAGCAGCACTAAATCCATTTTGCTGTGCATAAGCATAATCAAACATGTCAAGCGTATTTTATCACAGGATCACTATAACGAATTCCATTGAATTAGTATGCTTTCATACAGTCTCGAAGCACACACGGAGAATATAATGTTCAGGAAATTAAAATTCTCAAAGCTGTGTATAGAGACAACTTTCTGATATTTCCTCACTATGCTTTCTCTGATAAGAAAAAGTCCTTAGGTAAATTCCAAAGACTGCATATGCATCAACATTCCTTGAGATATCCAATGCTTTTTACAGCTTATCCATCAAATATTTCTTTGTGATATCCATTTGATGCCAAGTCGGAACACCATGAAAACTGGCCAATGGGAGTCTATCTTGATGTAAACAAGGCTAGATGTACTCTCAACCAATAATTTAATGACTTCAACTTTTAGATGAGATGGTTCAATATGGCATAAAATGTATTGACTATCCAAGCAAGGACACACGTGAGATTTAGAAGACTTGCAATTCTTTATTCATAAAAGATATGAGCCGGAATGGACCGACTGAGCAAGCTGAGGGGAGTCTCGGCACGAACAGCCGAGTACGTCCATAATATAAGACAAATAGCTATGTACAGAAAGTTGCTACTTGAACTAATAGTAATCAACGGATTATAGTAGTTAAAGGGTATTTTATTATGCCAGCAAGCATTTGTGATTCTGGTTGGCAAACCCATAAACAAGGAGACCTAGGAGAGATCGAGGTAGGTCACCTGGAACTTGGCACGTATGGTATGAATAGTCATTTTTCTTGATTCGGTTTTAATGTGTTTTGTAAACTGTGTTGGACACGAATAAGCCCCTTGTTTGAATTTCCTTTCTAATTGCTAAAAAGTTATTTCTCAAACTCAAATAATAATTTCATCCACATATTCTGTAGAATCCATTAGCAACTTTTCGTTCAAATCTGTGTAATTTAGCATACAACAAAAATTCTAATTTTTGTTTCCATTGGGGAGCGCTTCGTTTTTTGAATGGTGAGGCCATAAGCATGTATAATGATAAATCTTACATCGAATAAATAAAGAGAAAAATGTATTAAAAATTTAATTAGGGACAAACATGGACTCAATTTGCAATTCTTTTATTTAACTCCAATGAATTAAATAAAATAAAATAAAATTTGCACGAACGTAAAGTTATGTTCAACACTGTTGTATATATAGAACCAAATGACTCGATTATCAACAATATACGGTTGATCTTCAACTAATAACAAGCTCAATACAAACTTGGTCTCGACTCTATTTACAAGAACAATTGCCATTACTAAACAATAGCTCCCCAGCTATACTTTCTAATGCTTAGCCAATTGTGCAAGACACTTCGTCCATGTTTGAGGGTTAGAATGAGTTTCGTAATAGTGAATTCTTAGAAAATGTGTGTTTAAAAAAGTAGAAAAAAGTTTTGGGTTACGTTTAAAATATTTTATTGAGAGAATATATGGTTAAAAATGAATTTGAAAAAAAAAGAGCTTTTAGATAATATGACTCAAATAAGAGTTTTTGAATGAATGCCTTTTGACTTTGTTCATTGCTTGAGGCCTCACTCCGAACGTAACTTTTTTTGTATATCTTGATAATTGTATCACACTCACTGTAAGATAGTTTTCGAGTCTAACATATTTAGCGAACACATTCCAAATGAATATATTTCAATCTAATCGGTGTAAAATCTCGTCCAATAACTCTGGTGCCATGAATTCAAGTGTCCTCAGCAGTGAATGTGCTGCGTGGCTCGTCCCAACCATTGTTGACAAACCAAGTTCACCAATTTTCACCTATTCAGGCCGAACAGAATAAAATTAAAACAAAGCACTTTTAAATGAAGGACCACTATTATGATTTATGTCTCATTTTTATTTGTGTTTATGTTTTGTTTAAAAATTTAAAATATGAGAAGCAAATAAATCTTTTTATTCCATCCCAACGAACATTATGAACATAATTTGTCACTTTTAAATCGTGCATTGATTTATAGAAGATAGATAATAACAATATTAATTTTTTTTTAAAAAAGTTAAGAATATAAGTACAACAATTAGCAAATACTAAAGACCCAGTGCACAAAAATGGTGCAGCAAATATCTGATAAGGTTTGAAATTGGACTCTTTGTAGGCAAAAGTATGACAACTCTTGTACTCTTACTTGTTGAGATATATCCCGCGATTTACTTCCTCCACAATACTTTAGGGACGGGGCGGTGGGTGACCCTCAAGGTAGGGGTTCAACCTTTTTAAAAATGGTGCAGCAAAAAGAAAAAAAAAATTGTGAACAATGTTTAGTTTGCGCTTAAAAGCAACTTTATTTTAAGTTAATTATTTTGCTAAATACTATTTTAAAATTTACCTTTTTTTTCGTTAATATAAGTAAGTCTTAACAGTCAAACATGGTCTTGATAAGAAAAGAACTGCTGTCTGTAGACTTGAACTTGAATTAGCGCCACAAATGACGACCCGACAGAACAGTACCCCAGACGTCGAAACAAGAAGATAAGATGAATTCAAGATAATTGTTAGGGTTTTAGAGTATATTCTTCTCTGTCTCACCCTTCTTTAAATCCAAACATAGTAATTAATGGCAGTTTTCTCGCTCTTTACTTCCACATTCAATCACTCACACTCTTACACTCCTTTCAATTTCTTCACTTCACTGCAAAATTTCTGTGGGGATTCATTCTTCAATTTAAAGGCTAAAGGAAGAATTAACAGAATATGTTGTAGGAAGGTTCGAGTTGTGTCGCCGCATTCCAACCCCAAAATTCTGAAGCGCAATCGCAAATCCAGGTATGGACTACCAGTGTCTCCTTACGACAGTGAAGAAGAAGAAGAAGAAGAAGATGATGATGATGATGAAGACAGTGGTGGTGACGATTGGATTTCAGATGTGAGTTTCTTTCTTTATTTTTCTTTTCAAATTTGATTTAGTTTTTTATTTCTAATGATATTTATGCTACTTTTAGCTCAGAAGAAAGAAATAAAATGGGTTTCTACAAGATATTGTATTTGTTATTCTGTAGGCGAATAAGCATTTTCAGCTAAGATGTTGGATTATTGTAAAAAGAAAAATAAACAGATGCAAAATTGCAAGTCTAAAATAGCAATCTTTACTTGATAGTGTGCACTCACCAAATCACAAATTGAAGAGGATATTCAATGGTCTGCTGTCTGTTAGTGTAAATTATGTATATGTGGTTTGAAAGATGGACTTGCTTGCACATTAGGACAACTGTGGAATCTCTTTTAAATTAAGTGATTATTGGATTAACTTTGGCATGTAGTGCAGGTAAGTGTGATTGATTTTTATATATCGGTATCTGGGACACAGTTTTGATAATTGTCTATGTGAAATCCACTTGTAAATTTTAGGGAAAAGAGAGCTCTTATCAGTTTATGCAAAATATCCATGGCATCATTGACGTTCTGCAGAACTTGACATTATAGGGTCTTGTATATCAATCCTTTAAAAAAGGATGTTATATGGCCTCCAAATTACTGTTTCCATGGCAATTTTGTCGATGGAAATCTGTGGTAGTTACCTGTCTGTCAGTTACTGATGCAATGATAATAATTCCACAATGAAATTCAACTCGATATAGTTTATTTGTTTGCCACTGTCTGATGGTCATTTTTTTGGTTTGGGATACAGGATGAGTTTGCAGACATCAAAATTTCTAAAGTTGATAGACAACGGTTAAAGATACAGAATTCAACCAAGATGAAACAAGGTATTTGTAATTCTTTGGGTATTATCAAAGAGTTGGAGGAGTTATGTGAGGAATGTAAAGTCGTCGTTCACATTTCACGCTTTATTACTAGAGAAGGGGTTATGTTGGCAATGTGGTCCTATTGAACTGAACCATGTGGAATTCTCTTGCATTCACCATTAACTGGGTTTTGGGGGGCAGTTGAAACAGTCTCACTCATTTTTCTTGATCTTCTTCTCTCGCGATATTGTCTGATTAGGTTCTTCAGTCTTTTTTTTTTTTTGAAGTTACTGTTGACATCTCGTTTCTTAGAGGTTTTCTGGTCTATTTTGTTTGGTCTAACTGATAGACTTAAAGGCTTAGTCCATAGTGTTCGGACTGAATGAGTGCTGTATATTCTTGAGAGGTTTGAGAGGGTTATGATGTTGTATCATCGTGAATACTTGTGAACTTGGTGTTGCTGTGGTTGCAAGACTGTGACTTGCTTCTAGTGCTGAGGGTTGGGCTTCCGCAGAGCCCTGCAGACTAGGTCCATTTGAACTGAACTTTGTTACCATTTCTGGTGTTCTGTGTTATGATTTTTGCAGTGCTTGTGCAAATTTAGTGATTTCGTTGGGCTTGGATCCTATACTGAAGTATTAATCGATTTAAGGTAAATCTCATTGTGCAGGCAGTCACAGGCATCTGGAGAGAGGTGGAGGTGCAAGCTCATTAAATTCTGGACAAAACCTTGAAACAAGGCAACAAAAGTTGGGTATAAAGAATGGCAAAGATATCTTAAAAGAGACAGAGAGAGGCATTTCATATAACACTTCCAGGCAATCAGCAAGCATTGCCTCTTTAGGCGATAGCAGAGAAAAGGTAACAATCATCACAACCCTTAAAATATGACTTTGAGTGCTAATGACGGCCATAATGTTTGTTGTTTTATCTGATTGCTCCAGAAAGCAGAAAGTTCTAAGAAAAGATTCTCTCGTTTGTCAGAAGAACTAGACATGGACGAAAGGTGGTTTCCACTTCTTGATTATTTGAGCACTTTTGGTCTTAAGGAATCACACTTTATTCAAATGTATGAAAGACATATGCCATCCCTTCAGATAAATGTTGACTCTGTAGAGGAAAGATTGGGATATTTGTTAAGTGTTGGCGTCAAACATAGAGATATCAGAAAAATAATTTTGAGACAGCCTCAAATTTTGGGGTACACCGTCGAAAACAATCTGAAGTCCCATGTTGCCTTTTTGGGAAGCTTGGGCATTCCAGAATCGAGAATAGGGCAAATAATTACTGCCGCACCATCCCTGTTCTCTTACAGTATTGATAATTCTTTAAGACCTACAGTCAGATACCTTCTTGAGGAGATAGGAATCGAGAAGCATCACTAAGTAAAGTTGTGCAGTTAAGCCCTCAAATTCTGGTTCAGCGGATAGACATTACATTGACTACTCGTTTCAATTTTCTAACGAAAGAGTTGGGAGCACCCAGAGAGAGCATAGTAAAGATGGTCACGAAACACCCTCAAATACTTCACTACAGCATTGAAGACGGATTACGCCCCAGGATCAATTTCTTGAGAAGTATTGGGATGTGCAACTCTGAAATACTGAAAGTATTAACTAGCCTTGCACAGGTCAGCTGGATTCTCTTGTGCAATTGATTTTGTACCTCAAACTACAATTGGGTTGCTCAACCAACTTGTCCTCAAAATTGATTTCCATACTTCTACCTTTTCATATAGATCTTGTTTCGCTTGACGTCACAATTAAATTGAATTCTCAGATGATGTCTTCTGTGCATGCAGGTATTCTCTCTATCATTGGAGGGAAATCTGAAACCCAAATACATGTACTTGATCAATGAACTTAGAAATGAAGTCCATTCCCTGACCAAATATCCAACATACCTAAGCTTGTCTCTCGACCAGCGAATTCGACCCCGCCATAGGTTTTTGGTTTCCTTGAAGAAAGCTCCGAAAGGACCGTTTCCTTTGAGTTCACTGGTTCCAACTGATGAAAGCTTTTGCCACCAGTGGGCAGGAACTAGCTTAGACAAATATCTGGATTTTCGGGAGAGATTGCTTCTCAAAGAGTTTGCAAAGAAGTACGAAAGGCAATGAGTAGTTCCATTCTCATTCCTAGTCTACTCGGTAGTACAAACAGCCTAATCGTACATCGTACTCATTACAGCAAATTGAGATACATATACTCTTTTCCTGGGAGCACATTAAGGCGAGTCAGATGTTCATGACACATACATTTATATTGAAGAAATATGTCTAATATTTTACTCAATCTCTGTTTTTTATCTGTGCCAGGTCCAGGTTATGTCTAAATTTTGCTATACAATTTTGCAAGGTGTAGCAGAGTACTTTTACTAACTTCTGTTGATTCTAACAATCGAACGTCATCACTGGAACCCATCATATCAAGGTTAGGTTTAATTCGATTCTGATAAACATGAACTATCACAGTGTAAGCATTAGGCAGGACAACATGCACATGAAACATGGAGGGCAAGACATCTTCATTTGAATACATCTTATTACTATTATTATTATGCTTTTTATGGGTCTAATTATCTGGTCAACTAAAATAGTTGAACTGAATACTAGAAGTATGAATTGCACAATCATTCTTATCATCTACCTTGTTTTTATTTTTAAACCCAAATTCTAATGTTTGCCTCTTCTGGGACAGGTTTGTTATTTGATTGCAACTCGTTAAGAGAAAAGATATGCAATAGCTAGTCTTGGCAGCCGCTGATTTCTTGCTGAAGGATTCCTTCGTGCTTGATTTTTTGACACTTCCCCGTCTTTCATACTTCTTATTACATACAACGGGTATGCTTTTCCCTGTTTCGCTACCTTCACAACTACCAACTTGTATTTTGATTGCAGTAAGAAGATACCGGTGATTATTATTTCCAATTTCCTTTTGAATAAGTAGTGGTAATTCCTCTCTTTTTCCCCGATAAAGGCATGATTAACTATTTCATAAAAATCATTATTTTCTACTGAAGCTACCCTCTTGTATATTTTGTTGTAATATTTGTCCTCTCTTGTGCTTGGTATGTATTATGACTTGGGATTCTTCTTAGCCATGAAAATATTTGTTCATATAAATGTTGGCAAAGTTATTTCTATCATTTGTTTGTTCGTACTTGATCCCAAGTGCACGGTATTGTTAACAAGTAATCTTCGTATAAACTTCATTGTTGCTAGATTTCGTGTTCTCGACTACCTGTCATGACACAAAGTAGATTACACAAGTTTTAGACACCACTCCCAAACTTAGGACAAACATTGTCCTTTATGTTTAACTTGTACGAAGATATTTGCAAACTGATAAACATGTCATAAGTGACACAAAGTAGATTACACAAGATTTTTACACTGTTGCATCGCCAAACATGTCATAAGTGGTTGAAAGGATTTTTGGCGCCAACGATGAGTAAGATGTTGCGAAATTACATGGAAATGACGGCGAATCAAATTTCCACAATGTCCATTAAGTTGATCAATTGGAGTTTGGTTCTCGTTTCTACTTTGACTTTGTTATCAGTATGAGTTTCAACCATCAATGATTTTTGTTTGCATTAAATAAAGCTTATTGTTTTTACTTTTGATATTAGTGTTAGCTTCTCTCGATAAAATTTTATATTGTTATTTGCATAGTAATTTAAATTTTTGGTTATGGAATCGAATCAAATCAAATCGGAACCACCAACTCAAACCAAATTGGAACCATTCTGTTCGATTCCAGCTCTCCTCGGAATCGAACCATTGGAATCTATGCTCACCCCTGTTCACTACCAAATTATTTTAAGAAAAATTGAATATTTTGTTCTTTGAAATACTACTGATAAATGCTATACACCGTTTAAAATTATTAATTTTTATTGATTACTACCATTTAATTTTATTAAAAACTCTTCAATTTATTATATGATTCCGTTAATCAAATGGAGAAATGCACGGGTACCCAAGTGATGAACACTAAAAATAAAGGGAGCCGTTATTTACCTCCACCAATGTTAAAAAAAATACTACTTCCATTTTTATTTTTCCTTAAACGTTCTTGATTTTCTTTATGCTTATTATTATAATGAACGTCCAAAAAATCTTAGTTAGGGCATGTTAGGTAGAAATTAAAATTAAATTAAAATTGAAAAATTAGTCGTTATTGTTGACTTTTATTAGACGAGTGAGACTCAATAACGATTATATTTTCAATTTTAATTTAATTTTAATCTATACCGAACGGACCCTTATAGAAGATGTTGGACTGTGAGTGAAGTGTCACTTTCCAAATTCAACAACTTCATGAAGGGAAGAATCCCTTGCCGTGGTTAGCCTATCGCTAACCTTTCACTCGAGTGATAGTGACACTTATTCAGCATAACCTCTTTCGCTTGCTTGTCGCTCGAGCGACAGTCTCATAATCGTTCGAGCGCTAAGCGAGCTATGGAGTTAGGCATTTTACTTAAATAGACATATAAAATTAAATAATATATATATACATACAAATTCTCTTTTTAAAAGTGAATATATGTAACTGCTCCCAAAATAAATTACTATTTAAAGTATTCAAACAAACTATATAGTCATTGTTAAAGCTTTTGTAATCAACAGCCCATCAGGGTTGGTATCGGCGCCGCCGCCGCCATTCTACGAAGCAATAGGAAGGTATTATTATATCTGTTTGTACTCTTTTATTATAAAAGGATAATGTGATTTTGTTTGCATCTTCACTGAAATAGAAAATGGATATTAATAGTGTTTTTATTATTTGAAAACTTTCAAGATTTTATTATTTAAATCAAATATGCAAAGTGTTGAAATTTGTAAGTTGTTAAATTCAATTATCACATAGTAAAAAACGAGAGTGAATGTAACTCTAAGAGTCAAACCCATCATTTATTTGAAAAAAAAAATTATAAATAGAGTCTATTGAAACTAAATTCTAAATATTGACTCGCTGAATTTAAAGAGTCTGTTGTAAATGTTACTCTAGACTGCAAGTGCTAGAACGTGTGCTACTCCTTACACGGTATAACACAATTGAGGTTCTCCTTCCTAGATAATGTGTAAACTAATTGTGAAATAAATAGGTTGTGTTATTAATTCTAATAATTAAACTTTTTATTTAGCTTTACACTACTATATTGTAATTTCACTAGTGGTTTTGATTTTAATCTTCCAATTTTTATGTTATGTTATTAATTTATATATATATATATATATACTAGGTTGAAGCAACGTGCAATGCACGTTTG
>CAIGRF010144644.1:9166-21271 GCA_903798235.1 Fraxinus ornus
TTTTTTTGTTGGGGTCAATTGACCCCACATGATCCCATATATGTCTGCCCCTGTTTTCGGCATCTTCGCCTTTTGAAGATTTATTCAGAGAGTTAACCATCATCAAAGTACTCCAATTCGCTCCCATGTTTTTTGAAGGGGGAATTTTTAAAAATTACTAATTACATGTTTGTCAATTGAAAAGTGTTTAATTTTGATAACTCTTTCAAAAATGGCCAATCAAATTGTCTTTTATACCCTTGAAAATGAAGCAATTTTTTCTTTTCAATTTGTCATAAATTTCTAGAAAAAGAAGTAGCTTCCACGAAAAGCTACATTAATGCAAGATAATACCTAATGAGTCAATTTTCTTTTATTATCTATTAGGTAATGACCAATGATTTTGGGTAGAAATGAAAATGATAAATTAGAAAAACCGTTAAACACAAAAAAAATTACATAATTCATAAAAAAAATCTGATAATTTCGTTTCGAGAAATTTAATTTCATCCGGAATTCTCGATAGAAAGTAAAGTTTCTTCGAAATCTTATTTTTATCGATAAGTTGTGTTTAGTTGTTGTGAGGTATATAATGTAAATGAATAAATAAATTTTCCAAAAAATTAATAGATATTTGTTGCAAGATTATTGGAGCATTTTAAAATCAAATTCATGTTTATTGTTTTGTGTTTCTCAAACAAGGGGTCACAACCTATTTAAATAGCTTTTATAGTTGGATTTGCGTTGGTTCTCATGTATTGATAATGTCATTAATGGTGGAATAAATTTCTTGTAAAAATAGTTGTTGAAGTTGAAGAAGATAATACATGTATACAGTAAAGTGTCTGACCGACATATCATTCTCGACATTTTATAAATGTGGAGAATAACATTTTAAATGTAATTCTTGACATTGTTTCAAATGTCAAACTTAGCGAACCTACAGAACATTTTGTGTTTACTATTGACTATATTGCTTACGGGTAGCATGTTTGTTTTAGTTATTCGTGTTAGCTAATCTTATTTGCGTTGATATGAGAGATGTTATGAGATTCATTGTCCGCATGGTGGTACATTCATCACATGGAGGATGAGTGAAAGTGGTTCGGAAACCAAACAACGTCAAATTTTATTCGAAGTGACACTAGATATGAAAAGCTTGTCAATAAATTATTCCCAAAAATTTAATCTTGACAGAATGAGATTTTAAATCCACTTGAAATTTAAAGTTCAGAACATGAATATACCCCCCAATGATGTAGCCAATAACGAGGTTTTTAAATGGTTTATTTATGTTCACACACAAACAGCCTTGTGTGTAATTACAGATCAATTTGATGTCGGAGCAATTCTTTATCACCAATAGAAGAGGCATTCTATGGGCATGAAGAAGTTGGTGTGTTCGGACTAAAAGAGCTATGAATGATTTCAGATACGGATGTCAGCCAAGTTGAAGGAAATACATATATTGGAAATGCAAAGGAATTGGAAGATTAACAGGAAATTATCGAGAATCAAATCTTCTTAAGCAAGAAACAATTACACACAAGGCTTCAACTAGAGGCTTTAACTGAGAAGTTTCATTTCAAAGTTAAAAGGTCAAATACTATATCTCTCATTGTATGGATACCAACTGTCATTGGCTATTATGAGCTTCCAAGATAAAAAAAAAATTTAGATATATTTAAGGTTCGGAGGTACATACATGAGCTCATGTTTTTTAGATGTTCAGCGGAATGCACACATGCATGCATCCAGTGACCTAATTGGGCAACACATAATGTGGCAATTGGATGATACAAACTAACCTTAATTCCGACAGGTATTATAGGGGATATCGTATGTGAGTTTGGCGTACGAATTAGCTACAACAAAGCCTGGAGGGGTAAAAAGAAGGGTCTTGAATGGCTCTGTGGTTCACCTGAAGAGAGTTTTCAAAATTCGCCTTCATACTACCATGTGTTGTGAGAAAAACCACGAAACTATCGCACATATTGAGCTGACAAATAACAGGTTCTTATTCTTCTTCTTAGCATTCGTGATGAGTATACATTGCTTTCGAGATTATATGAGAAATGTCATTTGTGTTGACATGAGTCATTTGAAGGGCCAGTACAATGGAACATTATTAGTTGTTGTAGCCCAGGATGCCACTTGTAGATATATCCTATTACTTGGAGAATTGTCGACGGGGAAACGAATGCATCGTGGAATTGATTCTTCACGAAGTTGAAAGATGTAGTGACAACTCAGAATGGTTGGTGTTGGTATCGGATGGTAAGAAGAGCATTAAGCGAGGAATATTGACATTGTACCCACTTTTTCACCATGGTGCGTATGTGGCATATTGAGAAAAATATTATCACTAGGTACAACTATAGTAATGTTGTGTTTTTGTTCAAGTGTACAACACCAGATACCACATATTAGAATTCGACCAGTTAATGGGATAGCTTAGAGCCATCCAACCAACAGCTGCTTCTTATTTGGAATGTAATGGAATAACTTCATGGTCACATGCAAATTTTGGTAGTAAACAGAACAACATTATGACGAACAACAACGATGAGTCCCTTAATTCAGTCATCAGGTGACAACGAAGTTTCCCTATAACTCGATCGTCAACAACATTAGGTGTCTTTGATGCAACAATGGTTTTTCGAGAGGAGAACCGCATCTACTAAATTTCATAGTACCTTGACACCAAAAATGGAGGGGAAATTGGGAAAATCGTTTGATGCCGGTGCAACGTTACAAGTACGTCACTTATATGAACTCGTGTTGGAGGTTGGTGTATGCACGAACATGTATATTGTCGACCTTATAGGCAAGACATGCTCATGGATTTATAATTCCAGACGTGAATACCGAGCACACATACATCTCGAACAGCTTGTGTAAAGGAGAAATCACTTTATGACCCATGTTCCCCATACTATACCACTAAGTTTTTTGCGAGTTGCATACAACAAAGTCATTCATCCAACTAGAATGGAGTTCGTTAAGGTTTTTCCACATGTGATTCGTTCCATCCACGTTTTGTCCCTAAATATACATAGACCACCGAGATGACCTCCTACCGAATGTAAACAATCAAGACATGAAAGGTCGATGAGTATGCAAAAATATGGACGGTATAATGGTTACAGATACAAAAGGCAAACGTATAGGAACCCAATACCATTGACTAACCCGAGCACTTGAATGCTTTTAGTATTCATGTTAACATCAATTTGTCATTCATAAAAAATATACTTTTGCATTTATACGTTATGTTCTTAGTTAATTTCAACACTTAATAGTCATTCGAAGAACATTTGACATGATTTGGGATAGGCAATCACTTGGTCGGGTCACACGAGTCAAGCGTTCAAGCAATGGAGTCCAGATGGGTAAAGTTGACAAGCTAAGGTTCAAGTTTCGTGAAGGGCTCGGGAGCCGAAACAAGTTGGATTCAAGGTTTGGAAGATATTTGGAAAGAAAACGAGTAGCGTAGATTAAAATGGGCATAACTCTCTGCTCGGGTGTCAGATTTTCGTCCATGAGTACAATTCAAAATCGTAACGAAATTCTGCACAAAGTTACATGGGTGCTACTTTTGGGCTTTCAATTGCACAGAAACATGTTGAGAACAAGTTGGCGAAAAATCGTATAACCATGTAACCGCATGAAAATACACCATGCCGCCGCATGGTACAAAAAGAGGTCGAAAATTTCTATTTTTTTGGAGTTTCCTAGTTTGACTAAGATACAATCTTTTGATATCTTTTGTAATATTTAGAGTTATTTTCTGTTTTAACTACATTAATTAGATTTTAGTATAAATAAATTTATTTCCTTCATTGTAAAAAAAAAACTAAGACTTTTGACATAATGAATAGAGAATTTCTCTCTCCTTGTTCTTGATTGAACATGTACCAAACTTATCAAATATTGTTATATTTGTGGCTTTCAACCTTTAGAACTTATCAAATAATTAGACACCCTTTGTGGCGTTCGCAAATCAAGGTTCATTGGTTTTGTAATCAAGAAGTCATTCAAGTTTCGTTTTTGTTTGGTTGCTTGGTTTAATAATTTGTTGGTCAAGATTCTACTGTCTATAACCTGAATTTGGACTTTCCCGGCGTTTTCAATTAATTTCGCGGTTTCCACGCGTATCCCGCTCCCAGTTTCACGTCATTTGATATCAGAGCTTGGGCTCCAAATTCAAGTTCTATCTTTTTTTTTTTGTTTTGAGTCTTTTATTTTTGTTCTTCGTGTCCGTTGTAAATTTTGAGTCTTTGATCTAGAAAATTTCAAAAAAAAGAGTCAAAAGTTGTTTTTAGGCTAATCTAGCATCCAAATTAACTCTCGTTTCTTTTGTCAGTTACGTAGTTGAATTTTGTGTTCAAAAAAATTACTATTCGCCGGGGGTACTGTTCACGTCGTTACTGTTTAAATTGTTTTCTTGATTTATTTGGGAAGTCATCACTATCTTATTATCTATCCCAAATCCAAACTCTATTGTGTTCATTCCAATTCAAAATTCAAGAACCACTTTCTTGAATTAAAAGAATTTCCATTTGAAATTTTATCCAATTCTTTTCTCGAGTCTTCTTGATTGCACCTACGTAAAGGATGGATGGTGATTGTGGATTTATTTTTCAAACTCGGTGTTTTTTGGGTAGTACAGTATGCAGTTTGACTATTGATAAGGAGTACATGTCAGATTTGGCTAGTATCATGATGGTGGAAAAATTGGGATTACCTTTGCAACAACACCCTAGGTTGGTTGAAGGAGTGTGAGAAGGTAGATGTGACCAAACGGATTTTATTGTAGGGGTGTCCAAAATATCCGAACCGAACCGGACCGGACCGACCCGAACCCGAACCGAACCGAATCGAGCCGAGCGGTTCTTCATAAGTTAAAGACCCGAACGGGTACCCGAATCGAGAACCGAAAGGTTTGGGTCAGGTCTCGGGTTTAGACCAAGAACCGAAGAACTGAATGAGACCCGAAACTAAATAATTTTTTTATATTTTTTTATTGAGTTAATTAAATTATTTTATTTTTTCTAAATAAATTAACAAATTAATTAAATAAATAAAATCATTTCATAATAAATAAAATCATTTCATAAATAAAAACATTCAATCACCAATTTACCAATTCTAATTTAGCCCAATACATACAAACCCGATTGGAACCGACCCAACCCGATTGGTAAGTATTAATATCTACTTTTTGGTATTTGTATGCATTGAATTAGTGTTATTCGACATCTAGTTATTTTTATATTTTTGAATTTGGCTACGTTAATTTGTATACGTTACAAATGAAATGTCATTAGTTATATTTATGTAGTGTTGCTGTAAATGTTAAAAAATTTAATTATGGTACGGAACCGAACCGAACAAAACCGAACCCGAACGGTTCCATAATTATATTTGGACCTGACGGGTCCATTTATTAAATACCCAAAAATTCTGGAACCGAGCAGAACCGAATCGAACCGAACCGAACCGACCCACGGACACCCCTATTTTATTGAATGTCACAATTGAAAGATATAGTGATGAAGTTTGGTGTGATGTTCCATTAAGATATTTTCATATCTTGTTTGAGAAATCTTGGAGGTATGAGAGGAAGGCTATTTATGATATGCGGAGGAATATGTGTATGTTTCTTTAGGACAGGGTAAAAATCACTCTGGTTGGGTTGACACTAGAACAATCCCTTGCAGACCGATGGAAGGTGAGGGGTGAAGTAGAGGAGAAAAAGCAAGAGATGGAGATGATCACACCGCAAGAGAACACCGGAGTTGAATTGCAGGAAGAGTCTAGAAATAGGAAAGTTGAGATGGAGGATGGTGAATTCAAAAATGCAGTTGATTTTGGGGAGAGTGAACCAATTAATGAGTCGGAGCACGAGCAGACTGATACAAAAATTGTAGAGATGGTTCAGTAAGAGAGTGGGCAAATAATAGAATAGTGTGTTGAGCAAATGATTGAAAATATTGGGTAATAAAGAGCAGAGTTTCATCATTCCGCATGATGTGGTGGAGACGATACACTATAAGTAATAAGACCCATATCTCGTTGTTGGGGAAGCTAATAAATTCAACCATGTTTTGCTTAATTCTTTCTTTCAAGTCGATCACTGTACGTAGGAGTTCATACAACATCTATGGGTGATTGTGTTTGTGCTGCAATAATCCATACCCACAAAATGGATGGGTACCGTGTATTGATCCTATGCCATGGAAGGAAAAATATTCCATTTGATCCAGGTAGTGCAGTGATGAGTTAGGTAGCATGCTGGTTATCCCCTATGCGATCACAAGGTACGGATTCGAGGACGAATCCTTTCGAAGAGAGAGAGGATGATATGATCTGGGATAGGCAATCACTTGGTCGGGTTACACGAGTCAAGGGCTCAAGCAATAGAGTTCAGATGGGTAAAGTTGACAAGCCAAGGTTCAACTTTTGTGAAGGGCTCAGGAGCCGAAATGAGTTGGATTCAAGATTTGTAAGATATTCGGAAAGAAAACGTGTAGCGTGTATTAAAATGTGCATAACTCTCAGCTTGGGTGTAAAATTTTTGCTCGTGAGTACAATTCGGAATCGTTACAAAATCTTGCACAAGGCTACGTGAGCGTGTGGTACTTTTGAGCTTGTAATCGTACAAAAATATGTCGAGAACAATTTGGTAAAAAAGCGTATAACCATGCGACCGCATGGTACAAAAAGAGGCAGAAATTTCCAACTTTTTGGAGTTTTCTAGTTTGACTAAAATACAATCTTTTGATATCTTTTGTAATATTTAGAGTTATTTTCTGTTTTAACTATATTAATTAAATTTTAGTATAAATATGTTTATTTCCTTCATTGTTAAAAAAAAAAATTAAGACTTTTGACATAATGAATTGAGAATTTCTCTATCATTGTTCTTGATTGAACATGTATCAAACCTATCAAATATTGTTATATTTGTGGCATTCAACCCTTAGAACTTATCAAAGGATTAGACCCTTTTGTGGCGTTCGCAAATCGAGATTCGTTGATTTTGTAATCAAGAGGTCATTCAAATTCGTTTTTGTTTGGTTGCTTGGTTCAATAATTTGGGTTAAGATTCTATCGTCTACAACCTGAATTTGGGCTTTCTCGATGTTTTCAATTAATTCTGCGATTTACATGCGTATTCTGCTCCCGATTTTGTGTCAACAGTAGAAAATATAATTTTAGTACTATGATTTCAACATCATTATATAGCTACGTACTAAATTGTAAACAACGACATTCGAAATCATATCGAGGGGTTTGTAAACTGTCAATCTACATTAACTTCACCACTTCATTAACATAAATCACAACAATGAGAATGAGTTTCTTATTTGAAGTGATCACAAAATGACGATGCACAAAGACATCTATATGTCATCAACAACGAATAGAGAAAATATCTCACTCCATCATCGTCGTTGGAGCTTATGATGATAACATCTCCCATGACATCTGGACCTAGTCCAACATTGTTGACCAACTCATCGACTTGTTGAATGCTAAACAAAAGATGGTGTTCGTATAATGGGATTTCTACAGGAATGATCTCACGATCAGAAATATGATCACCAACTCTAGGTTCGCTTGGCTCACCTTCGTTTCCCAAATCGAAAAATAGAATTGCATGAACACTCACCTGATGACATGGTTCCAGTTGAGAAATATAGGGAACAATAACATTCATTTATTCATCGTCTTCCAAATCAATCTTGATTGAATTGTCTACCAAAGGCCCGAGTGGGAAGAGGTTCATAGCAACATCAATATGAGGAGTTTCTTCGATTGAAGATGTAATTGAAGGAAAAAGTTCTTACTGGTAGGAATTTCTTGTTAGGAATTGTGTATGAACATTATATTTGAAGCCATATGCATGCTTATATAAAGGAGTAAAGCATGGTTTAATTATATTACAAGACTACACACAACTCCTACTCTATGTAATTACAATTGATTAACATTTTTTGACAGCATAGGTTTTAGACCTATGTTGTCTAACTATAATAAAAAAGGCACTTTCTTGGTACTGTAGATGCAATAGTAACCAATGAGATGTTGTTGTTCATTTTTTCAATTTTTACTCATCAAGTAGTCCAGTTTAATCTGGTATGTTATTTACATAAACGGTATGTTAGTTGCACATTCGGTAAGTTGCATATACAGTATGTTGCATATACGGTATGTGGAGAATTATTTCTAACTATAATAAAAATGCACTTTATTGCTAATGTAGATGCAATAGTAACCAATGTGATGTTACTGTTCGTTTTTCCAATTTTTATTCACTAAGTCCTCCAGTTTAATTCGATATGTTATTTTCATATCTGGTATGTTAGTTGCATATTTGGTATGTTGTATATACGGTATGTTACATGTTATTTACATATCCGGTATGTTAGTTGCATGTACGGTATGTGGAGAATAATTTTTTTGAACGATTCTATCTTTATTATAATTCAATAATTTCAATAATACCTTACTTTTAGGAGTGGGCAAAACCCGACCGAACCCTCTCAAACCACCCAACCCGATCGGGTTGGGTTGGTTTTTTTGTTGTTTTTACACAGGTTGGGTCGGGTCGGGGCTAACTCATGAAAATCGAATAAACCCGCCCAACCCGACTTGCCTGTTTTTTTTAAAAAAAAATAACAAAATGTCTAAAAAGTAAAAAGAACCTTACTTCTCGTTCGTTAATTTACACTTTCTTTTTCTACATTGACTTTATATAGCATGCTTCACTTTGTTACTATTTTTTATAAATGTCTGACAATATTTATGATAGTATTGGTCGGAAAGTAAAAAGTTACTACATATATTGGTCATAAGTTTTATTTTTTTCTTCTAATTGCGAATGAAACTACACAAAGTGGAAGCTTATAAAAATTCTGTGAAAGTTTTCTTGTTTTTATTTATTTTTATTTAAAATAACTAAGAAGTAAGAATACTGTTGTTCAAAAAATTTTGTTTTCCAAGTGTAAATTAACGTATAGTCAATATTGGTTAGGTTGATTAACGAACCTCTTTAATTTTTGTTGACAAATCGTCACAAATCGACCAACGTAACCCAACCCGACCGATACTTGATTGGGTTGGGTTGGGTTTCAACATTTTTACGGGTTGGATTGGGTTAAATTTTGATCAAACCGATCATGTTGGGTTGAATTTGGGTTAAAGCAAAAACCAACCCAACCCAACTTATGCCCACCCCTACTTACTTTTCATTTTTCAATATACATTTAATCATTTCAATAATACACTACTTTTCATTTTTCAATATTTATTTAATTTATTAATCATTTAAACAATATTATCATTAGTTATTTTGTCAATTATTTAGTTATGATCAGTGTACATTTGACAAATTTATTCTACTTGATTAAATAGTAAATAAATTCATTAGACAAAAAATTTCGATGAGTTGCATATACGGTATGTTGCATATTCAATAAGTTGTAAATATGGTATGTTGCATATCCGGTATATGTTGTAAATACGGTATTTGTTAAATTTACCGGGAGTTGAGAATTATTTTTTGAATGATTCTATCTTTATTATAATTCAATAATTTTAATAATACACCATTTTTCGTTTTTCAACATGTATTTAATTTATTAATTATTTGAACAATATTATCTTAGTTATTTTGTCAATTATTTAGTTATGATGAATGTACATTTGACACGTCATTTTTCAATATGTATATGATTTATTTAATTATTTAAACAATATTGTCATGAATTATGCTATCAATTATTTAGTTATGATCAATGTACATTTGACAAATTCATTCTACTTGATTAAATAGTAAATTAAATTCATTTAAAAACTTTTCCCGTAAGTGACATATACGGTATGTTACATATCCAATATGGTATGTTAGCTGTCTATCCGGTAAGTTGCAAATATGGTAAGAGTGGAAAATTATTTTTCGACCAATTCTATTTTTATTATAATTCAATAATTTCAATAATACATTACTCTTCATTTTTCAATAAACATCTAATTATTTCAATAATACACTACTTTTCGTTTTGAATATATATTTAATTTATTAGTCATTTGATCAATTTGAACAATATTATCATTAGTTATAATGAATGTACGTTTGACATGTCATTTTTCAATATGTATTTGCTTTATTTAATTATTTGAATAATATATTATGTTGTCAATTATTTAGTTATAATCAATGTACATTTGACAAATTCATTCCACTTAATTAAACAGTAAATTAAATTTATTGAAAGACTTTTTTGGTAAGTTGTATATATGATATGTTAGACGAAACATTAGTGACAATAATATGCTCCCAAGACTCTTGAATAATCCAATAAATTTTAAATTACTTTTTTTGAACATCTACGATTTCTATACTAATAAAAATACAACAAATATAAAATTTGTGCAACGCACGTGTCAACGACTAGTTATCATGAGAATAGTGAAATATTTATTACCAACATACTTGTGAAGTTAACACAATACTTACTCATCGTGAGAGCTTTTTGTTAATAATTATTGATTTAAAACGCACTTTTGATTGAAATCATACCGGGGAACTTGTACTTCTAATTGGTTTGTTTTAACTATCTCTATTTTTTTTATTCTAATAGTCATCTTACCGGTCCGTCATTTGGTTCGACTTTGTCCTTGACATTTCATGATGTTCTTGTCATATGAAAAGTTATTTTCAACATTTGAACATTGTTTATCTCAACACTTGACAGTTCATGTATCTAGAATGAGATGTCATTCCGATTTCGAGAGTTCTATACATTTAAGGCATTTCTCGGCATTTGAAGCATTGTTCTTGACATTAAATACTTATTATTCTGTACAATTTATATTTGTACTGCCAAGAATGACAGTTCACAAATGTGTACACAATATAAGACTGGAACAACATGCTAGTACTCGGAACTGTACCATCAATCAAAAAATCGATCTAATGATGGTACACAAAATGACGTTGCATATGCTTTTTCCAAATATACAATGCTATACTCCACCATCATTGTAAACTAACTACACATCCCTATTACCCTATGGATCGTATGACATCTGGGCTGAAACGCGCTTTTCCTCACGAATTTTCTATTGGTGTGAGGAAGTCATCTACAAATAGCAAAAACAAACAAGACCAATAATATAAGAACATACTAAGTAAATAAAATGACCTAAGAACTATGTGAAACCACGTAACCATTGTAAATGCTAGCTATCTAATCAAATATGTACACATGCACTGATGGCTACAGATTCAACAAAATGTAAGAATTTCAAATTTGAACTATATGTAAAAACCTGTCAAGGACACACAAAACCTATTGAACATATCATTGTGGTAAGCAGATGATTTAAAAAAGATTAAAATAATGACATAGAAAGACTAGTTTTTACATAGAATAAAGGAACATGAACGAATACACACTACACCAAAAAAAATCATTTGCAACACATAAAAGGCAACATTTGGTAGTTAAATGTTACTAAAGGGGCCTATTGCAACATTCTAATAAGTGAATGTTGCCATTACTTAACAAAATTGAGTTTTGACAACATTTTTTAAGTGAATGTTGCTAATGTTGTCTTTTTTGCAGTGTTTTTTTAGTGTTACGAATTTTTTTATTTTTTACAACGTTTATAAAACGTTGTTAAAACGTTTTTCTTTTGTAGCGTTTATCAACGTTTAATAAACGTTGCGAAAAGTTTGTCTTTAGCACTGCTTATTAAACGTTGCAAAAATGATTTTTTCTTGCAACGTTTTTTAGATGTTACAAAAGACGGACTTTTAGCAACGTTTATTAAACATTGCGAAAATGGTCTTTCGCAACGTCTTAAAAACGTTGCCAAAAGTAAGGCGGGTAAGGCAAATTGAGTTGGGCCAATTTTGTTAATTGTGGGCCTTTTTCCAACTAGTTAAGAATTGAGGAAATTACATGCATTCAGGTCCTTAAAGTTTCAAAATTAAAAATCAGGTATAAAAGTTTTTTAATCAAAACTCAGGTATTTGATATTTTAAATATTTAATATTATATATACAAATTTCACTCTCAAACCCTAAAAATCAAATACCTATCTCACCTC